>CAEFZP010000551.1:0-14492 GCA_903064625.1 Mallotus villosus | reverse complement strand
ATGACCTTGTGGCTTGACAAACCTGTTTCTCATAGGAACACACTGTTCAGGAATCAGTCTTGAATTTCCTCATTCAATGAAGTCACCATTCATGTCAATATTTGCACATGCTAATACTGTACCACAGCACTTTACTACCAACTTTACTACCAACTACACCAAAGAAAAGCTAGCTATTCGTTGACGCGGGTGGCCCATTACATACCTGAGGAGTGAGTTTCACCAGTTCACACCGGTTACATATACAGTCGTATGCAAAAGTTTGGGCACCCCTGATAATCTCCATTACTTTCATCTATAAAATGTTGGGCGTTTGGATGAGGAACGTCTTTGTCATATATATACACATACGTCATGGACAGTGATATTTTAGCCGTGAAATAAGGTTTATTTGATAAACAGAAAATATGCCATACGCATCATAAGAGAATTAGACACTTGCATAAATTTGGGCACCCCAACAGAAAAATCACATTAATATTTAGTAGAGCCTCCTTTTGCAAAAATAACAGCTTCTAGACGCTTTTATATCCTCTGATGAGTGTCTGGATTCTGGATTGAGGTAATTTGGACCATTCTTCCTACAATACATCTCCAGTTCAGTAAGGTTTGATGGGTGCCTAGCGTGGACAGCCCGCTTCAAGTCACCCCATAGATTTTCAATTATATTCAAGTCTGGGGGACTGGGATGGCCATTCCAAAACATTGTAGTTGTTCCTCTGCATAAATGCCTTAGTGGATTTGGAGCAATGTTTCGGGTCGTTGTCCTGCTGGAACACCCAACTGCGCCGTAACTTCAGCTTTGTTACAGATTCTTGAACATTATTGTCCAGAATTTGCTGGTACTGAGTTGAATCCATACGACCTTCAACTTTAACTAGATTCCCAGTTCCTGCACTAGCCACACAGCCCCACAGCATGACGGACCCCCCACCAAATTTTACTGTGGGCAGCAAGTGTTTTTCTAGGAATGCTGTGTTCTTTTGCCTCCATGCGTAACGCCTCTTGTTGTGACCGAATAACTCCATCTTTGTCTCATCAGTCCACAGTACTTTGTTCCAAAATGAGCCTGGCTTGTTCAAATGTAGTTTGGCAAACCTCAAGCGAGCCTTTTTGTGGCGCGTGTGCAGAAAAGGCTTCTTCCGCATCACTCTCCCATACAGCTGTTCTCTGTGCAATGTGCGCTGAATGGTCGAGCAATGCACAGTGACACCATCTGCAGCAAGATGACCTTGCAGCTCTTTGGAGGTGATCTGAGGGTTGTCCTTGACCATTCTGACCATTCTTCGCCTTTGCCTCTTTGTTATTTTTCCTGGCCTGCCACTTCTGGCCTTAACAAGAACTGTGCCTGTTGCCTTCCATTTCCTAATGACATTCCTCACAGTGGAAACTGATAGCTGAAACCTCCGGGATAACTTTTTGCAGCCTTCCCCTAAACCATACTGCTGAACAATCTTTGTTTTTAGATCATTTGATAGCTGTTTTGATGCCCCCATTTTGCCACTGTTCAGAGGAGAATCAAAGAGAAGCAAAACTTGCAATTGGCTAACTTAAATACCCTTTCTAATGATTGAATGCACCTTTTTATGTAATTGAAGGCTTAACGAGTTAATCAGACTAACTATGTGTTGCAGTTAATCAGCATTTAGTAGGCAGAGGTATTCAAATCAAATAAATGATAAGGGTGCCCAAACTTTTGCACAGCCTTTTTTTCACATTTGATTTAATTTCACACAACTAAATACTGCTACACCAAATATCTTTGTCTGGAAAACACCCCAGCACTCAGTGTTAACTAGAAAAGTAATATTACAATATTATATTGATCTTTTTTGGTGAAGACAGGAAATTATCATGCAGCCTCAGAGGGGTGCCTAAACTTTTGCATACGACTGTAGAAGGTAGGGCCTGAAAATGACTCAAGCCCAGGGCCCCCCCGCCCTAAGTCCTGCCCTAGATGCTGTTGATAGTGAATAGAGAAAGACACTTCCCATGCAAAGGTTGTGATTTATAAAAATAACCTATGACGGGAAAATGTGCGGAATGTGCATTTGCAGGAGGGTAAATAAAAGAGAGAGGATGGCATCCAAGATTGAGACTAAAAAGGTGAAACAGGAGGAACCAGAGAAACCCAAGGAGGAACCAGAGGAGGAACCAGAGGAACCCAAAGACGCCAAGAAGATTGACCAATACTGCCCCGTCAACGGAGAGGTGAGATAAAGATGTGAGAGGCAGCGGTTAGCCTACATAGGAACCAACCGGGACGCACTTTTTCAGGTTGTCGTGTGTTGCGGTTTGTCATTCAACAGATCTACAAGGATTATAACTGTATGCTGAACCAGACCAATATCGGTCACAACAACAACAAGTTTTACGTCATCCAAGTCATCCTATCAGATTCCCAGTACTATTTATGGACCCGATGGGGGAGAGTGGTAAGATTTTAAATTAATTGCCTACAGGTAGCCAATAATACTATATCGTCTTTAACCAGTATAACTGTTTTCTTCTCTGCCAGGGCGCAAAGGGAAGGTTCATACTGTCTGAACCAACCGACGCAGAATCTGCCGTCAAAATGTTTGAGAAAAAGTTTAAAGACAAAACTAAGAACGACTGGAGTGAACGTGGTAATTTCCAGTCCCATGCTGGGAAGTCTACCCTGATTGAAGTGGACGGGGATGAGGACGCAGAGGTCAAGGTAACTGAACGTTCTGGAGTCAAGTTTCATGTGACAGGAAATAGGAAAAATGGCAGTTAAAGATGGATCTGTACAAAAAACTGTAAAGATTATATATATATTTTTAAGCATTTTGGTTTCATACTGTAGCACCACCCTAGATACTACAAGCCTCATTACACAGAATATAGAGATGGCAAAAGTGTCACTTAAGCAGAAGTAGGCCTACAGGTAGTCTTTAGTCATCTGGTCACCTTAAGCTTCAGTTAGTGTAGCTATCTTGCTGAAAATAAGATAAAAATAACCTGACAAACATCTGGACAAACATGCATCGTGAATTGTAGATTTACATGACAACTTGTGTGTGTGTCTGGCTGGTTGTGTGTGTGTCTGGCTGGTTGTGTGTGTGTGTCTGGCTGGTTGTGTGTGTGTGTGTGTGTCTGGTGGTTGTGTGTGTGTGTGTGTCTGGCTGGTTGTGTGTGTGTATGGCTGGTGGTGTGTGTGTGTGTCTGGCTGGTGTGTGTGTGTGTGTGTGTCTGGCTGGTGTGTGTGTGTGGTGGTCTGGTGTGGTGGCTGGTGGTGTGTGTGTCTGGATGGTTGTGTGTGTGTGTCTGGCTGGTTGTGTGTGTGTGTCTGGATGGTTGTGTGTGTGTGTCTGGCTGGTTGTGTGTGTGTGTGTGTGTGTGTGTCTGGCTGGTTGTGTGTGTGTGTGTCTGGCTGGTTGTGTGTGTGTGTGTCTGGCTGGTTGTGTGTGTGTGTGCGTGTGTCTGGCTGGTTGTGTGTGTGTGTCTGGCTGGTTGTGTGTGTGTGTCTGGCTGGTTGTGTGTGTGTGTATGGCTGGTTGTGTGTGTGTGTCTGGCTGGTTGTGTGTGTGCGTGTGTCTGGCTGGTTGTGTGTGGTGTGTGTGTGTCTGGCTGGTTGTGTGTGTGTGTCTGGCTGGTTGTGTGTGTGTGTGTCTGGCTGGTTGTGTGTGTGCGTGTGTCTGGCTGGTTGTGTGTGTGTGTGTCTGGCTGGTTGTGTGTGTGTGTGTCTGGCTGGTTGTGTGTGTGTGTGTCTGGCTGGTTGTGTGTGTGCGTGTGTCTGGCTGGTTGTGTGTGTGTGTGTCTGGCTGGTTGTGTGTGTGTGTGTCTGGCTGGTTGTGTGTGTGTGTGTCTGGCTGGTTGTGTGTGTGTGTGTCTGGCTGGTTGTGTGTGTGTACAGTGGACAGACATCAAGAAGATGCCCCTGGGGAATCTGAGCAAAAGGCAGATCGACAAGGGCCTCAAGGTGTTGAAGGAGATCAAGGAGGCCTTGAAAAGAGAGCCCAGCGCGCTGGAGGAGCTCTCGTCTGAGTTCTACTCCACCATGGTGGGGGACATTAGTATGAAATGACAATAACATTAGTCATTATAGCAAGTCAACATTTGAATACAAATTCAATACTTCAATACAAGTGCACTGATTTTCAGTTGTCTTTGGTGAGACAAGTTTAGTCAAAAGATAAATAAGAAAATAAGACAGTGCCATTCCCCAAACTATTTCAATTGTAATAGACATTCAAATATATAATTTGATCAGGCAAGCAGCGGTTGTTTTATCATCCGCTGTTTTTTTGTTCGGAGAAAAAAATGATGTTAAGGAAAAGTGCCCGGCAGAACTAGCATGCCGCTCTAAAGCCCCTTTCTCCTTACTACTCACGTCTATATCAATGTGACAGAGCTTACAGAAGGCATGATATTGATCTGTGCTGCTCTTAGTGGCAGAGTTGAGTTCTGAACTCCACGCAGGTTTGAAGGTCTTTCTTTTTGGCACTAAGCCCACGCGAGTGGTAAATTATGACGGTGGGCAGGAAGGGTCAAAAAGAAAGACACGCAACAGCGGTCCGGACAAAGCTGGAATACCGGACTGTCTGGACGAAATCCAGACATCTGGTCACCTTAAGCTTCAGTTGGTGTAGCTATCTTGCTGGAAAATAAAATTAAAATAACCTGACAAAGATCTGGACAAATATGCATCGTGAATTGTAGATTTACATAACAACTTGTGTGTGTGTCTGGCTGGTTGTGTGTGTGTGTCTGGCTGGTTGTGTGTGTGTGTTTGGCTGGTTGTGTGTGTGTGTGTGTCTGGCTGGTTATGTGTGTGCGTGTCTGGCTGGTTGTGTGTGTGTGTGTCTGGCTGTGTGTGTGTCTGGCTGGTTGTGTGTGTGTGTGTGTCTGGCTGGTTGTGTGTGTGTCTGGCTGGTTGTGTGTGTGTGCGTGTGTCTGGTTGGTTGTGTGTGTCTGGCTGGTTGTGTGTGTGTGTGTGTGTCTGGCTGGTTGTGTGTGTGCGTGTGTCTGGCTGGTTGTGTGTGTGTGTGTACAGGGGATAGACAACAAGAAGAGGCCCCTGGGGACTCTGAGAGAAAGGCAAGTTGACGATGGCATCGCCCAGTTGGAGGAGATCAAGAAGGCCTTGAACAGAACTAAGGAGCTCTCATCTAAGTTCTACAGCACCATCCCACACGACTCTGGCCTCGAGAGGCCAACCATCATCAACACGACGAAGATACTGAAGGAGAAGGAGGAGGAAATGCTTCAGGTGAGACCCTCTTGGCTAACGTCTTGGCTGTTTTGCCGAAGAAAATCCCACCGACTGGGGAATACATGTCGACTCCTGAGTGTTTGTGAGCGTTGTGTCTGTTTTTCCTCTCTGCTGCCCCCTGCAGATGCTTGCGGACATCAAGGCCGCCAGAGCCAGACCCAGAGCCAGACCCAGAGCCAGACCCAGACCCAGAGCCGGAGCCGGAGAAGGAGGAGATGGTGGAGACTAGGGCTGTCCCCGACTAAGATTTTCTTTGGTCGACCAAGACTCAACTGAAAATCGACTTATCTAAATTTGAATATTTTTTTTCCCTGTAACTGTCAAAATGTTTTTCATCAAACCATTTTGTGTGATGTTTTACCTCACTGTTTTAAGAGATAATCTGAAATAACCAGTTATTGTGCAAAACAATAAAGACAACAATTATACTACAGTCAGTGTCAAGCTGTTTATTTTAAATGTATTTGAATCGATTACTGTGTATATCACCTGATTGATTGATGTCATAATGCAATCGTCTGTCTGGTTGTGTGTGTGTGTCTGCCTGGTTGTGTGTGTGTGTGTGTCTGGCTGGTTGTGTGTGTGTGTCTGGCTGGTTGTGTGTGTGTGTGTCTGGCTGGTTGTGTGTGTGTCTGTCTGGCTGGTTGTGTGTGTGTGTCTGGCTGGTTATGTGTGTGTGTGTCTGGCTGGTTGTGTGTGTGTGTCTGGCTGGTTGTGTGTGTGTGTGTGTACAGGGGATAGACATCAAGAAGATGCCCCTGGGGAATCTGAGCAAAACCCAGATCGACGAGGGCATCGCCGTGTTGGAGAAGATCAAGGCGGTCTTGAACAGAGCGTCCAGTGAGCTGGAGGAGCTCTCATCTAAGTTCTACACCAACATCCCACACGACTCTGGCGCCCAGAGTCCAACCATCATCAACACGACGGAGATACTGAAGGAGAAGGAGGAGGACATGCTTCAGGTGAGACCCTCTTGGCTAACGTCTTGGCTGTTTTGCCGAAGAAAATCCCCCGACTGGGGAATACATCTCAACTCCTGAGTGTTTGTGAGCGTTGTGTCTGTTTTTCTGCTCTGCTGCCCCCTGCAGATGCTTGCGGATATCAAGGTCGCCAGAGCCTGAGTCAGAGACCAGGAGGAGGGCCCAGGAGGAGAGAGACCAGGAGGAGAGAGACCAGGAGGAGAGAGCCCAGGAGGAGAGAGCCCAGGAGGAGAGAGCCAAGGAGGAGAGGGCCCAGGAGGAGATGGTGAAGACTAGGGCTGTCGACCAAGACTCGACTGAAAATCGACGTATCTAAATTTTAAACATTTTTTTCCCTATAACTGACAAAAAAACTATTTTGTGTGATGTTTTACCTCTGAATTTAATCTGAATTTGTCAACTTTCACTTAACAGTTGTGCTTATTTTGCTCGCTGCACTGTCAGCCCTGATCCTGTATATTACATTTATTTAGCAGACGCTTTTATCCAGAGCGATATTAGCTGTATAACAGCTTAGTCCTGAGTTGACACTACTGCAATTTCCACTGGTTTGAGGGATATATACTGTATGATAACCAAAATATTGCTAATGCACGATGAAGAATATTCTATACATGACTGTATAGTTGTACGTAACGTAGAAGGTTGACCTCCACACAGTATATATAAACTGTAAGCCTTTAAGAATTCTTTAAATTTTGTGGGGGAAGTGTATGAAGGATGTTTTCTGCTGTTAACAGTATGCAAGGCCCTGAAAGTGTCTTTGTTAGTGAGCTGCAGTGTCATGTAGCTTGGGTCATTTCTCTGTCCTTGGGACCTGTGTTTAGAGCTCGGAAGTAGTTCCCTGCCTCCCCAGCAGGGGGCGTCGGCATTAGTGAGCAAGAGATTGAGGATGTTGGATGCAAACCCCTTATTATGCAAAACAATAAAAAGACAACAATTATACTACAGTCCGTGTCAAGCTGTTTGAGATTTGTAGACTACATGACTGACATGTCAACACATGCCATCCATTTGTACATTTTTATTCTCTCGATGTATGACTACTATGTTAAAGCCTGCTCTACACCTCTTTAACCAACCGTCTCTGGAGGAGGGGATCCCTCACGGAAGTATTCCTCCGAAGGTTTCTTCAATTTTTTCCTCAAATGAGTTTGAACTTGTTTTTCCGCTTCCTTGAGGGTTTAGCTTGGTTGAGGTGCAGTTCTATGGGCGTGAAGCCCTCTGACGTGCTTGTCCCAAAATACACAAAAGGGCTATACAAATTTTTGATTTGGTTTACATGCAGGTAGGCATCACAGAAAATGGTAGGTGGTAGGGTGAGGTTTGCTGACGGACCGAGAGAGAGAGAGACTGCCGTTGGAAGGAAAGGGAGAACTGGTTATGATCTGTGTTTGTGACCAAACTACTTTCAGTTTCACTACTTAATAACTCAGTTTGTGTTTCTGCTCGAGTATATCGACAGCTGACAGTTTGCGCAGTGTGGTTGTCCCTGCCCAAGCATCTAAATCGGTTGTGCAGATAAAAGTGAGTAATTTGTTTTCAGATTTTAAACAGTTCTTGCTTGTCAGTTGTTTCAAACTGATTTGTCACCAATGTTGGGGGTGTAACGCGTTATGTAATACTTAAGTGAGTAACAAAGTAATATAACTCGTTATTTTTTGACATTGAGTAATATTATTACAGTTATTTAGGTAACTTGCGTTACTTGTCCAAGTTACTGCATTAATTCAACAAAGGACTAAAATAGCATTCTAATACTGGTTGTTCCCATCCTTGATTGTGATTGGCTATATCGCGTTCCATGCCGTTGTAAGATACAGCATAACCTTAGAGGTTGTCCTTATAACATTCCATATGACTGCGCATCGAATATTTCAAAAAAAAAGACGTTACAAGGTAGCATATGCAAATACGGACATGAAAGGGAACTTCATTGAATGAGGAAATTCAAGACAAGAAAAACAGGTTTGTCAAGCCACATGGTCATGGATGGACTGACAGTTGGATGTTTTCTTTTGGAAAACTGTGTAGAAAAACAGTTAATTGTGTTAAAAAGTCTTTGAGTCTTGTCAAATTTTTAATGAGAGAACATTACCGTGCGTTTGCAGGAGGGATACAAGAGAGAGGATGGCACCGAAGAGAAGGGCACCGGCATCTGCCAACAATACAGGGACTAAAAAGGTGAAGCAGGAGGAACCAGAGAAACCCAAAGACACCAATAAAGGAGAGGTGAGATAAAGATGTGATGCAGATTGTTGCGGTTTGTCATTCAACAGATCTACGATGCTTATTACATTTACATTTATTCATTTAGCAGACACTTTTATCCAAAGCGACTTCCAAGAGACAGCTTTACAAAAGTGCATAGGTCGGTGATCGTAAACAACCGGATAGGTCATAGGAAAATGGCAGTTAAAGATGAATCTGTCAGTTTTTTTTTAAGCATTTTGGTTTCATACCATAGCACCACCCTATACACTACAAGCGTCATGACATTGAACACAGAGATGGCAAAAGTACTCATGTACTTCACTCAAGCAGAAGGATGTGGTAGGCCAGGTAGGCCTCTACTCATGACAACACGTATTCACTCAAGTTTAAGAAGTGGGCTCTGACACTTAGTAAAAACTCATTACTACCTGTTTTTAGTATTTTAGTAGAAGATTGTCCGAAGGATTGTGAAGAACTGAAACAAAAAAATCTACTTAAGTACAGTAACAAAGTATTTGTACTTGAAGCTTACTGAAAAACTATGAAGTCTTTGTCATCCATGGCCACCTTTCTGTAGAGTACTGCAGGTGACATGAGACAAGCCATAGCAACAATCACTGCCATTCTTCCTATTTCATGAAACACAAGAGGTTTGTCATGTTCTTATCAGACGTGGAGTTCATGTCTATGGAGCTTTCACACAAACACGCTTCTTCCATGTCAAACTTATCTCCTCTGGTTCTGTTACAGGTGGATAAAGTCGATGATCCAGCTGTACTGGTCCAGGACATGTACCGGGGTGGGTCTCAGTAACAGTTGGTTGGATTCTTTCAGCTCCTTTAAAGAAATGTTCTAATGTCTTAAGTGTTCCTTTCATTCAGTGAACTGTACTGTCAGCTCTCCTGTTATTACCTGTTGCACTGGTTGGATGTTGGCTCTGCTAAGCTTCAGGAATGTGAGGTGGTGAAACTGGTGATGGTGTGATTCACTCAGCTCTCTGGCAGTCACACTCAAATTTTGGACGTAAGAGGAGGAGAGTAGCAAAGTAGCAGACAAATTAAAATGTAGTGACCACGTTAGATGTTTTATCGCTTATCACAGTAGGCTAGGCCTATTTGTCTTTGTATTTTCTTATCATCTAATGTCATATAATTTAATGTGGTTGCAACAAATGAATTATGTAAATAACACCCTCACGAGAAAACCGATCTCTAAAAAAGTATAGTCGGCTATCACGATGTGCTAATTGGATCTGTCTATCACGCAATGTGCGATTAATATTAAGTTCTGCTAATTATTTTTGCACCTTCTGCCAAAGGTTGTTGTCATAAAAACAGACAAGACATGTCTGTGACAGACTTCCTGTATCACCTCTGCTTATAAAGCCGCAATCAAATCTTGTTTACATAAAAAAAAGCCTGCTCCCAAGCAGGTTTAAGCTTAGTAAAGGAGTAAAGTAAAAGATGAGCTTCGAACAACCGAACAATCCAAGATAATGACAAATCGTCAACAATCAAATCCAGCTAACCGAGTGTAGCCGGTGTGAATCGGTGAAACTCACTCCTCAGGTATGTAATGAGCCACCCGCATCATTGAATAGCTAGCTTTTCTTTGGTGTAGTTGGTAGTGGTCGCACTTGGCAAGTCGGAGGTCGTGTGTTCGAGCCCAGCGAGTGGCTAACGGCGCCTTGTCGGACGGAGTGTGGCTACGTTCGTCGCATACCGGTTACATGAGTTGGCGACGTACGGAAAACGGGCCCCTGGTAAATAAGTGTAGCATTTTGATTAGTTGTGTTTGGAATGGAAAGCAAGTCACTTCCTGTTAGATTTTTGTGTTTTAAGTAGAGAATTGGGTTTAGTGTTTTGCAATTACTATTGTTACAGTCTCGACCCTCTCTGAGGCCCGCTGCAGACAACGGAGGCCCAGGAAAGAAGAAGAAGAAATAGGGCCCCCGGCGCCCCCTGCAGAAGGCCCCAGGAAAGAAGAAGAAGAAATAGGTGGCCCCCGGCACCCCCTGCAGAAGGCCCCAGGAAAGAAGAAGACGAAGAAGAAATAGGTGGAGACTAGGGCTGTCCCTAAATACTTCTGAAAATCGACTAATCTCAATTTGAAACGTTTTTTTTCCTATAAATGTCACAATGTTTTTCATCAAACCATTTTGTGTGATGTTTAGTGAGCGAGAGATTGAGGATGTTGGATGCAAACCCCTCATTATGCAAAACAATAAAGACAACAATTATACTACAGTCAGTGTCAAGCTGTTTATTTTAAATGTATTTGAATCGATTACTTTAACCTGTGTATATCATCTGATTGATGTCATAATGCAATTGAACACAGTCACACACTGATCACTGTGTTACTTTTCACCTCATTTAAAACACAAATGACATGTTTCATATTAGCCTTCAAACTTATCGTAATGCCATGTCCTGTGACAAAAGCAATGGAGGGAAGATGTAGCAATGGAGGGAAGATGTAGCCATGGAGGGAAGGCTACACATGACTGACGTGTCAACACTCTCCATTTGCACGTTTTAATTCTCTTGACTGTTTAGCCTGTGTTCTGAACGTCTCTCCTTCACCAACCGTCTCTGGAGGAGAGGATCCCTCACTGAATTGCTTCTATCACGGTTTCTTCCATTTTGTCCTCAAATTAGTTTTAACTTGGGAGTTTTTCCTTGTCTTCCTTGAGGGCAGTCTTTCTTCCTTGTGCAGGCTATACAAATACAATTTGATTCGATTTAGGCTGGCGTCGGTGATGACAGTCCTGTAGAGCACCAAGTATCCCCAATACTCAGCTATGCTGCAGGGTCTGCTCCAAGGGGGGGCATCGAGGGGCAATGCCCCCCCAAATGGAATGCTGTGCCCCCTCAAAAAATAATTTTGTTACAGTATAAATAAGAAATACTAGCATTGGCTATACATTAAATATCGAGATGGCTACACTTTCCAGCAGAATATGCAGGTCTGCTCCTATTTTGACTGCTTTGTAAATGCGTGTGAAAAAACAAAATAACATTTAATTTGTTCTGGAGCCGAGTCTGCTAGGCATCATCTGCAATGTTTCATCCACAATACATACACTCGGAACATCACCTCCTGTAGATAGAACCTAGGGATCATTGCCTCGGCAACCGTCGACAGAATGTACACGTCTCTTGTCTGAATTGGTGTGCACTAGGACCCAGGGGAGAGCTGTTTCTGGAGAAGACACAGAGGAGTGAGTGTCTGTTTGAGGGGGGAAAAATGATCACACAGAACACAATGTGTGACAGTCACAGCCATACACAGGACAGGACAGCGATGGAGTGAAAGGAGGGGGAGGGATGAAGCGAGAGAGAGGGAGAGAGAGAGACAGGGAGAGAGAGAGAGAGTGAGAGAGAGAGAGAGCGAGAGAGGGAGAGAGAGAGAGGTAGACAGAGAGAGCGAGAGATACAGAGAGAGAGAGGGAGAGACAGAGAGAAAGAGAGAACCCACATTAGATGGAAGGATGTGTCTCCTTCAGGGATAAACACCGTCTTCCCTGAGTGACCATCTGAGCTGTAACCAAACATCTGGTGATCGCTGGAAAGACGAGCGAAACCTTATATCTATTCTTGGACCTCACCTGGACAGCTCCCTGGACCCTAACACAGGGACCCCGGCTCAGTGGAGGAGGGCTTCCTAAACACACCTGAGTTCTGAAGCGTTACACTGTTGGAGTTTATCTGTTGTTTTGAAGGGGCTGGAGGGCCTTTACTAGGTGCGTCATCATACACCTTAGGAAAGCTGCCTCTCTCAGACTTCTACTGGAGTCTACTGGAGCTTACTGGAGTCTACTGGAGACTACTGGAGTCTACTGGAGACTACTGGAGTCTACTGGAGTCTACTGGAGTCTACTGGAGACTACTGGAGTCTACTGGAGTCTACTGGAGTCTACTGGAGTCTACTGGAGACTACTGGAGTCTACTGGAGTCTACTGGAGTCTACTGGAGACTACTGGAGACTACTGGAGTCTACTGGAGTCTACTGGAGACTACTGGACTGGGAAATGGGTATGTGACTCCTCTAATGGAGTCTATTCTTAACCAGATGCTCCCACTTCATACACAGATACTCATGTTTATAAAGACTCTGGTAAAAGTTGAAGTACTAACTCCACTTTTTCACTTAATATGTCAGAGCCCACACTTCTTTACTTAAGTAAAAAGTCATCATTACTACCGCCTATGGTAGTGTCACTCTTAGGGTCGTCAACTTTGTCACTATGAAACACGGGACTGATGCGTGGGAGGGGGGGGGGCTGTGATTGGACGATGATAGGTGTCGGTGATCATTCTCAGGTGTCGTGATCAGCACTGCTGCTGGTGCACCAGTCAGGGGTTAGATCAGCGTAGCAGGTCAATAAACAGGAATGGAAGGTCACATATGAGACAAATCAACTAGGCCCTATATCAGAAGTAGTTTTATTCGCAATGTAAGTTCACACAAACAAGGAATGTACTGTGGCAGGAAGGTGCATACATTAAACATTTACGGATCTTAAGTATGAGGGCCCAGCTAATACAGGAAGTTGACAACCCTAGTCTTTTTACACACATCTGTATAATAACATGATAGCAGTGTAACAACAGTTTACCCCAAAACACACATGCTAACCCCTTTGGTCATTTTATCCAAAACACACATACAGAGTGCGAATTCTACAATGATAATCGGGGTCAACTTCTCCAGGGAGTAAAGTAATGTTTACCATTACAGCTAAGAACGATATATAAATGTATCGACCCCCCGACCTGTTTTTCATCTTTTGGGGGGATTCAAGTCAAAAGTTGTCAGAAAAATGTATATTGAAGTAAAGCATTAATACCAAGACAATAACCGGTGGTTTATCCACAAAAAAAGTGTTATCATTTTTTAATATTGCTGTACTTGTTTTGAATAAACCTTACCACTTTGCCATCAAATATGTGCAGGGCGATAAGTAATATTTACGATTACAGCTAAGAACGATATGTGAATGTATCGACCCCCCCGACCTGTTGTTTTTCATCTTTTGGGGGGATTCAACCCTAAGCTGACTCACACTCAGAATATGAAGAGCTGGAAAAACAATATGAAAATGTTCGGTGGGTGCTCCTAAATTTTTGCAGGTGCTCGTAAGTAGGGAGCAACAGTGTTACCAAGTAGAAAAGTACATTTCAAGCTCTGCAGTGCAACAACATAATAACAGT
This sequence comes from Mallotus villosus, assembly GCA_903064625.1. Taxonomy (NCBI): domain Eukaryota; kingdom Metazoa; phylum Chordata; class Actinopteri; order Osmeriformes; family Salangidae; genus Mallotus; species Mallotus villosus. The sequence goes on along the minus strand of CAEFZP010000551.1, from coordinate 846 downwards.
GTAATAACCGTCTAATAACTGTGTAATAACCGTGTAATAATCGTATAATAACCGTGTAATAACTGTATAATAACCGTGTAATAACGTGTAATAACTATGTATTATTATATGGCAACGACAGTACGAGCCTTCTGATTGGCTAATGGGTAGTCATGCCAAACCCGTATTGACCAGCGGTCCAATAAGTATTGTTATTGCCCTCCTCTGACGTCATCTTCAAAATTAGCGATATCGAAGTGAACTGAGTCCAGACGATACTGAAGACATCAACAGCGACGAAGAAATTGTTAACTTTCTAAAATAATCGTTATTTGTGTTGGAATTAAAGCCATTTTAGCAGAACCGTACTGTCCGCTTTCTATCAAAAGTAATTGGTTGCTAGACGACACCTGAAACACACCATGAGAAGACTTGAGAGATAGCCTAGCTAGCTACAATTAGGCTACAATTTACAAAACGAAAAGAGCTAAAAATGCCATATAATAAACAACTTACTAACCTCGACCGTTCGGTCATGCCGGGAAATATCAAACCTCGACTTTGCCGTATCAACCTCGCTATCGCTCGGTCGATACGTTCAAGTCTCAGTTTGATATTTCCCGGCATGACCTCACTCTCGGTTAGTAAGTAGTTAATAACCGTGTAATATCGTGTAATAACTGTGTAATAATCGTGTAATAACAGTGTAATAATATTGTAAGAACCGTGTAATAACCGTGTAATAACCGTGTAATAATCGTGTAATAACCATGTAATAACTTTGTAATAACTTTGTAATAACCGTGTAATAACCGTGTAATAAAATATTTTATTTTTGTGTTGTTGTGTTTATGTTAATTATCCATG
>CAEFZP010000549.1:0-26375 GCA_903064625.1 Mallotus villosus | reverse complement strand
GTTTCCAGTGTCCCATCTGTCACTATGCTTTCACTGTGTTCAGGAGAGCCTTTGTCTGTCTTCTTCCTGTCTCTCGCCTTCTCTATCTCTCCTTCTGTATCTGTTTCCAGTGTCCCATCTGTCACTATGCTTTCACTGTGTTCAGGAGAGCCTTTGTCTGTCTTCTTCCTGTCTCTCGCCTTCTCTATCTCTCCTTCTGTATCTGTTTCCAGTGTCCCATCTGTCACTATGCTTTCACTGTGTTCAGGAGAGCCTTTGTCTGTCTTCTTCCTGTCTCTCGCCTTCTCTATCTCTCCTTCTGTATCTGTTTCCAGTGTCCCATCTGTCACTATGCTTTCACTGTGTTCAGGAGAGCCTTTGTCTGTCTTCTTCCTGTCTCTCGCCTTCTCTATCTCTCCTTCTGTATCTGTTTCCAGTGTCCCATCTGTCACTATGCTTTCACTGTGTTCAGGAGAGCCTTTGTCTGTCTTCTTCCTGTCTCTCGCCTTCTCTATCTCTCCTTCTGTATCTGTTTCCAGTGTCCCATCTGTCACTATGCTTTCACTGTGTTCAGGAGAGCCTTTGTCTGTCTTCTTCCTGTCTCTCGCCTTCTCTATCTCTCCTTCTGTATCTGTTTCCAGTGTCCCATCTGTCACTATGCTTTCACTGTGTTCAGGAGAGCCTTTGTCTGTCTTCTTCCTGTCTCTCGCCTTCTCTATCTCTCCTTCTGTATCTGTTTCCAGTGTCCCATCTGTCACTATGCTTTCACTGTGTTCAGGAGAGCCTTTGTCTGTCTTCTTCCTGTCTCTCGCCTTCTCTATCTCTCCTTCTGTATCTGTTTCCAGTGTCCCATCTGTCACTATGCTTTCACTGTGTTCAGGAGAGCCTTTGTCTGTCTTCTTCCTGTCTCTCGCCTTCTCTATCTCTCCTTCTGTATCTGTTTCCAGTGTCCCATCTGTCACTATGCTTTCACTGTGTTCAGGAGAGCCTTTGTCTGTCTTCTTCCTGTCTCTCGCCTTCTCTATCTCTCCTTCTGTATCTGTTTCCAGTGTCCCATCTGTCACTATGCTTTCACTGTGTTCAGGAGAGCCTTTGTCTGTCTTCTTCCTGTCTCTCGCCTTCTCTATCTCTCCTTCTGTATCTGTTTCCAGTGTCCCATCTGTCACTATGCTTTCACTGTGTTCAGGAGAGCCTTTGTCTGTCTTCTTCCTGTCTCTCGCCTTCTCTATCTCTCCTTCTGTATCTGTTTCCAGTGTCCCATCTGTCACTATGCTTTCACTGTGTTCAGGAGAGCCTTTGTCTGTCTTCTTCCTGTCTCTCGCCTTCTCTATCTCTCCTTCTGTATCTGTTTCCAGTGTCCCATCTGTCACTATGCTTTCACTGTGTTCAGGAGAGCCTTTGTCTGTCTTCTTCCTGTCTCTCGCCTTCTCTATCTCTCCTTCTGTATCTGTTTCCAGTGTCCCATCTGTCACTATGCTTTCACTGTGTTCAGGAGAGCCTTTGTCTGTCTTCTTCCTGTCTCTCGCCTTCTCTATCTCTCCTTCTGTATCTGTTTCCAGTGTCCCATCTGTCACTATGCTTTCACTGTGTTCAGGAGAGCCTTTGTCTGTCTTCTTCCTGTCTCTCGCCTTCTCTATCTCTCCTTCTGTATCTGTTTCCAGTGTCCCATCTGTCACTATGCTTTCACTGTGTTCAGGAGAGCCTTTGTCTGTCTTCTTCCTGTCTCTCGCCTTCTCTATCTCTCCTTCTGTATCTGTTTCCAGTGTCCCATCTGTCACTATGCTTTCACTGTGTTCAGGAGAGCCTTTGTCTGTCTTCTTCCTGTCTCTCGCCTTCTCTATCTCTCCTTCTGTATCTGTTTCCAGTGTCCCATCTGTCACTATGCTTTCACTGTGTTCAGGAGAGCCTTTGTCTGTCTTCTTCCTGTCTCTCGCCTTCTCTATCTCTCCTTCTGTATCTGTTTCCAGTGTCCCATCTGTCACTATGCTTTCACTGTGTTCAGGAGAGCCTTTGTCTGTCTTCTTCCTGTCTCTCGCCTTCTCTATCTCTCCTTCTGTATCTGTTTCCAGTGTCCCATCTGTCACTATGCTTTCACTGTGTTCAGGAGAGCCTTTGTCTGTCTTCTTCCTGTCTCTCGCCTTCTCTATCTCTCCTTCTGTATCTGTTTCCAGTGTCCCATCTGTCACTATGCTTTCACTGTGTTCAGGAGAGCCTTTGTCTGTCTTCTTCCTGTCTCTCGCCTTCTCTATCTCTCCTTCTGTATCTGTTTCCAGTGTCCCATCTGTCACTATGCTTTCACTGTGTTCAGGAGAGCCTTTGTCTGTCTTCTTCCTGTCTCTCGCCTTCTCTATCTCTCCTTCTGTATCTGTTTCCAGTGTCCCATCTGTCACTATGCTTTCACTGTGTTCAGGAGAGCCTTTGTCTGTCTTCTTCCTGTCTCTCGCCTTCTCTATCTCTCCTTCTGTATCTGTTTCCAGTGTCCCATCTGTCACTATGCTTTCACTGTGTTCAGGAGAGCCTTTGTCTGTCTTCTTCCTGTCTCTCGCCTTCTCTATCTCTCCTTCTGTATCTGTTTCCAGTGTCCCATCTGTCACTATGCTTTCACTGTGTTCAGGAGAGCCTTTGTCTGTCTTCTTCCTGTCTCTCGCCTTCTCTATCTCTCCTTCTGTATCTGTTTCCAGTGTCCCATCTGTCACTATGCTTTCACTGTGTTCAGGAGAGCCTTTGTCTGTCTTCTTCCTGTCTCTCGCCTTCTCTATCTCTCCTTCTGTATCTGTTTCCAGTGTCCCATCTGTCACTATGCTTTCACTGTGTTCAGGAGAGCCTTTGTCTGTCTTCTTCCTGTCTCTCGCCTTCTCTATCTCTCCTTCTGTATCTGTTTCCAGTGTCCCATCTGTCACTATGCTTTCACTGTGTTCAGGAGAGCCTTTGTCTGTCTTCTTCCTGTCTCTCGCCTTCTCTATCTCTCCTTCTGTATCTGTTTCCAGTGTCCCTTCTGTCACTATGCTTTCACTGTGTTCAGGAGAGCCTTTGTCTGTCTTCTTCCTGTCTCTCGCCTTCTCTATCTCTCCTTCTGTATCTGTTTCCAGTGTCCCATCTGTCACTATGCTTTCACTGTGTTCAGGAGAGCCTTTGTCTGTCTTCTTCCTGTCTCTCGCCTTCTCTATCTCTCCTTCTGTATCTGTTTCCAGTGTCCCATCTGTCACTATGCTTTCACTGTGTTCAGGAGAGCCTTTGTCTGTCTTCTTCCTGTCTCTCGCCTTCTCTATCTCTCCTTCTGTATCTGTTTCCAGTGTCCCATCTGTCACTATGCTTTCACTGTGTTCAGGAGAGCCTTTGTCTGTCTTCTTCCTGTCTCTCGCCTTCTCTATCTCTCCTTCTGTATCTGTTTCCAGTGTCCCATCTGTCACTATGCTTTCACTGTGTTCAGGAGAGCCTTTGTCTGTCTTCTTCCTGTCTCTCGCCTTCTCTATCTCTCCTTCTGTATCTGTTTCCAGTGTCCCATCTGTCACTATGCTTTCACTGTGTTCAGGAGAGCCTTTGTCTGTCTTCTTCCTGTCTCTCGCCTTCTCTATCTCTCCTTCTGTATCTGTTTCCAGTGTCCCATCTGTCACTATGCTTTCACTGTGTTCAGGAGAGCCTTTGTCTGTCTTCTTCCTGTCTCTCGCCTTCTCTATCTCTCCTTCTGTATCTGTTTCCAGTGTCCCATCTGTCACTATGCTTTCACTGTGTTCAGGAGAGCCTTTGTCTGTCTTCTTCCTGTCTCTCGCCTTCTCTATCTCTCCTTCTGTATCTGTTTCCAGTGTCCCATCTGTCACTATGCTTTCACTGTGTTCAGGAGAGCCTTTGTCTGTCTTCTTCCTGTCTCTCGCCTTCTCTATCTCTCCTTCTGTATCTGTTTCCAGTGTCCCATCTGTCACTATGCTTTCACTGTGTTCAGGAGAGCCTTTGTCTGTCTTCTTCCTGTCTCTCGCCTTCTCTATCTCTCCTTCTGTATCTGTTTCCAGTGTCCCATCTGTCACTATGCTTTCACTGTGTTCAGGAGAGCCTTTGTCTGTCTTCTTCCTGTCTCTCGCCTTCTCTATCTCTCCTTCTGTATCTGTTTCCAGTGTCCCATCTGTCACTATGCTTTCACTGTGTTCAGGAGAGCCTTTGTCTGTCTTCTTCCTGTCTCTCGCCTTCTCTATCTCTCCTTCTGTATCTGTTTCCAGTGTCCCATCTGTCACTATGCTTTCACTGTGTTCAGGAGAGCCTTTGTCTGTCTTCTTCCTGTCTCTCGCCTTCTCTATCTCTCCTTCTGTATCTGTTTCCAGTGTCCCATCTGTCACTATGCTTTCACTGTGTTCAGGAGAGCCTTTGTCTGTCTTCTTCCTGTCTCTCGCCTTCTCTATCTCTCCTTCTGTATCTGTTTCCAGTGTCCCATCTGTCACTATGCTTTCACTGTGTTCAGGAGAGCCTTTGTCTGTCTTCTTCCTGTCTCTCGCCTTCTCTATCTCTCCTTCTGTATCTGTTTCCAGTGTCCCATCTGTCACTATGCTTTCACTGTGTTCAGGAGAGCCTTTGTCTGTCTTCTTCCTGTCTCTCGCCTTCTCTATCTCTCCTTCTGTATCTGTTTCCAGTGTCCCATCTGTCACTATGCTTTCACTGTGTTCAGGAGAGCCTTTGTCTGTCTTCTTCCTGTCTCTCGCCTTCTCTATCTCTCCTTCTGTATCTGTTTCCAGTGTCCCATCTGTCACTATGCTTTCACTGTGTTCAGGAGAGCCTTTGTCTGTCTTCTTCCTGTCTCTCGCCTTCTCTATCTCTCCTTCTGTATCTGTTTCCAGTGTCCCATCTGTCACTATGCTTTCACTGTGTTCAGGAGAGCCTTTGTCTGTCTTCTTCCTGTCTCTCGCCTTCTCTATCTCTCCTTCTGTATCTGTTTCCAGTGTCCCATCTGTCACTATGCTTTCACTGTGTTCAGGAGAGCCTTTGTCTGTCTTCTTCCTGTCTCTCGCCTTCTCTATCTCTCCTTCTGTATCTGTTTCCAGTGTCCCATCTGTCACTATGCTTTCACTGTGTTCAGGAGAGCCTTTGTCTGTCTTCTTCCTGTCTCTCGCCTTCTCTATCTCTCCTTCTGTATCTGTTTCCAGTGTCCCATCTGTCACTATGCTTTCACTGTGTTCAGGAGAGCCTTTGTCTGTCTTCTTCCTGTCTCTCGCCTTCTCTATCTCTCCTTCTGTATCTGTTTCCAGTGTCCCATCTGTCACTATGCTTTCACTGTGTTCAGGAGAGCCTTTGTCTGTCTTCTTCCTGTCTCTCGCCTTCTCTATCTCTCCTTCTGTATCTGTTTCCAGTGTCCCATCTGTCACTATGCTTTCACTGTGTTCAGGAGAGCCTTTGTCTGTCTTCTTCCTGTCTCTCGCCTTCTCTATCTCTCCTTCTGTATCTGTTTCCAGTGTCCCATCTGTCACTATGCTTTCACTGTGTTCAGGAGAGCCTTTGTCTGTCTTCTTCCTGTCTCTCGCCTTCTCTATCTCTCCTTCTGTATCTGTTTCCAGTGTCCCATCTGTCACTATGCTTTCACTGTGTTCAGGAGAGCCTTTGTCTGTCTTCTTCCTGTCTCTCGCCTTCTCTATCTCTCCTTCTGTATCTGTTTCCAGTGTCCCATCTGTCACTATGCTTTCACTGTGTTCAGGAGAGCCTTTGTCTGTCTTCTTCCTGTCTCTCGCCTTCTCTATCTCTCCTTCTGTATCTGTTTCCAGTGTCCCATCTGTCACTATGCTTTCACTGTGTTCAGGAGAGCCTTTGTCTGTCTTCTTCCTGTCTCTCGCCTTCTCTATCTCTCCTTCTGTATCTGTTTCCAGTGTCCCATCTGTCACTATGCTTTCACTGTGTTCAGGAGAGCCTTTGTCTGTCTTCTTCCTGTCTCTCGCCTTCTCTATCTCTCCTTCTGTATCTGTTTCCAGTGTCCCATCTGTCACTATGCTTTCACTGTGTTCAGGAGAGCCTTTGTCTGTCTTCTTCCTGTCTCTCGCCTTCTCTATCTCTCCTTCTGTATCTGTTTCCAGTGTCCCATCTGTCACTATGCTTTCACTGTGTTCAGGAGAGCCTTTGTCTGTCTTCTTCCTGTCTCTCGCCTTCTCTATCTCTCCTTCTGTATCTGTTTCCAGTGTCCCATCTGTCACTATGCTTTCACTGTGTTCAGGAGAGCCTTTGTCTGTCTTCTTCCTGTCTCTCGCCTTCTCTATCTCTCCTTCTGTATCTGTTTCCAGTGTCCCATCTGTCACTATGCTTTCACTGTGTTCAGGAGAGCCTTTGTCTGTCTTCTTCCTGTCTCTCGCCTTCTCTATCTCTCCTTCTGTATCTGTTTCCAGTGTCCCATCTGTCACTATGCTTTCACTGTGTTCAGGAGAGCCTTTGTCTGTCTTCTTCCTGTCTCTCGCCTTCTCTATCTCTCCTTCTGTATCTGTTTCCAGTGTCCCATCTGTCACTATGCTTTCACTGTGTTCAGGAGAGCCTTTGTCTGTCTTCTTCCTGTCTCTCGCCTTCTCTATCTCTCCTTCTGTATCTGTTTCCAGTGTCCCATCTGTCACTATGCTTTCACTGTGTTCAGGAGAGCCTTTGTCTGTCTTCTTCCTGTCTCTCGCCTTCTCTATCTCTCCTTCTGTATCTGTTTCCAGTGTCCCATCTGTCACTATGCTTTCACTGTGTTCAGGAGAGCCTTTGTCTGTCTTCTTCCTGTCTCTCGCCTTCTCTATCTCTCCTTCTGTATCTGTTTCCAGTGTCCCATCTGTCACTATGCTTTCACTGTGTTCAGGAGAGCCTTTGTCTGTCTTCTTCCTGTCTCTCGCCTTCTCTATCTCTCCTTCTGTATCTGTTTCCAGTGTCCCATCTGTCACTATGCTTTCACTGTGTTCAGGAGAGCCTTTGTCTGTCTTCTTCCTGTCTCTCGCCTTCTCTATCTCTCCTTCTGTATCTGTTTCCAGTGTCCCATCTGTCACTATGCTTTCACTGTGTTCAGGAGAGCCTTTGTCTGTCTTCTTCCTGTCTCTCGCCTTCTCTATCTCTCCTTCTGTATCTGTTTCCAGTGTCCCATCTGTCACTATGCTTTCACTGTGTTCAGGAGAGCCTTTGTCTGTCTTCTTCCTGTCTCTCGCCTTCTCTATCTCTCCTTCTGTATCTGTTTCCAGTGTCCCATCTGTCACTATGCTTTCACTGTGTTCAGGAGAGCCTTTGTCTGTCTTCTTCCTGTCTCTCGCCTTCTCTATCTCTCCTTCTGTATCTGTTTCCAGTGTCCCATCTGTCACTATGCTTTCACTGTGTTCAGGAGAGCCTTTGTCTGTCTTCTTCCTGTCTCTCGCCTTCTCTATCTCTCCTTCTGTATCTGTTTCCAGTGTCCCATCTGTCACTATGCTTTCACTGTGTTCAGGAGAGCCTTTGTCTGTCTTCTTCCTGTCTCTCGCCTTCTCTATCTCTCCTTCTGTATCTGTTTCCAGTGTCCCATCTGTCACTATGCTTTCACTGTGTTCAGGAGAGCCTTTGTCTGTCTTCTTCCTGTCTCTCGCCTTCTCTATCTCTCCTTCTGTATCTGTTTCCAGTGTCCCATCTGTCACTATGCTTTCACTGTGTTCAGGAGAGCCTTTGTCTGTCTTCTTCCTGTCTCTCGCCTTCTCTATCTCTCCTTCTGTATCTGTTTCCAGTGTCCCATCTGTCACTATGCTTTCACTGTGTTCAGGAGAGCCTTTGTCTGTCTTCTTCCTGTCTCTCGCCTTCTCTATCTCTCCTTCTGTATCTGTTTCCAGTGTCCCATCTGTCACTATGCTTTCACTGTGTTCAGGAGAGCCTTTGTCTGTCTTCTTCCTGTCTCTCGCCTTCTCTATCTCTCCTTCTGTATCTGTTTCCAGTGTCCCATCTGTCACTATGCTTTCACTGTGTTCAGGAGAGCCTTTGTCTGTCTTCTTCCTGTCTCTCGCCTTCTCTATCTCTCCTTCTGTATCTGTTTCCAGTGTCCCATCTGTCACTATGCTTTCACTGTGTTCAGGAGAGCCTTTGTCTGTCTTCTTCCTGTCTCTCGCCTTCTCTATCTCTCCTTCTGTATCTGTTTCCAGTGTCCCATCTGTCACTATGCTTTCACTGTGTTCAGGAGAGCCTTTGTCTGTCTTCTTCCTGTCTCTCGCCTTCTCTATCTCTCCTTCTGTATCTGTTTCCAGTGTCCCATCTGTCACTATGCTTTCACTGTGTTCAGGAGAGCCTTTGTCTGTCTTCTTCCTGTCTCTCGCCTTCTCTATCTCTCCTTCTGTATCTGTTTCCAGTGTCCCATCTGTCACTATGCTTTCACTGTGTTCAGGAGAGCCTTTGTCTGTCTTCTTCCTGTCTCTCGCCTTCTCTATCTCTCCTTCTGTATCTGTTTCCAGTGTCCCATCTGTCACTATGCTTTCACTGTGTTCAGGAGAGCCTTTGTCTGTCTTCTTCCTGTCTCTCGCCTTCTCTATCTCTCCTTCTGTATCTGTTTCCAGTGTCCCATCTGTCACTATGCTTTCACTGTGTTCAGGAGAGCCTTTGTCTGTCTTCTTCCTGTCTCTCGCCTTCTCTATCTCTCCTTCTGTATCTGTTTCCAGTGTCCCATCTGTCACTATGCTTTCACTGTGTTCAGGAGAGCCTTTGTCTGTCTTCTTCCTGTCTCTCGCCTTCTCTATCTCTCCTTCTGTATCTGTTTCCAGTGTCCCATCTGTCACTATGCTTTCACTGTGTTCAGGAGAGCCTTTGTCTGTCTTCTTCCTGTCTCTCGCCTTCTCTATCTCTCCTTCTGTATCTGTTTCCAGTGTCCCATCTGTCACTATGCTTTCACTGTGTTCAGGAGAGCCTTTGTCTGTCTTCTTCCTGTCTCTCGCCTTCTCTATCTCTCCTTCTGTATCTGTTTCCAGTGTCCCATCTGTCACTATGCTTTCACTGTGTTCAGGAGAGCCTTTGTCTGTCTTCTTCCTGTCTCTCGCCTTCTCTATCTCTCCTTCTGTATCTGTTTCCAGTGTCCCATCTGTCACTATGCTTTCACTGTGTTCAGGAGAGCCTTTGTCTGTCTTCTTCCTGTCTCTCGCCTTCTCTATCTCTCCTTCTGTATCTGTTTCCAGTGTCCCATCTGTCACTATGCTTTCACTGTGTTCAGGAGAGCCTTTGTCTGTCTTCTTCCTGTCTCTCGCCTTCTCTATCTCTCCTTCTGTATCTGTTTCCAGTGTCCCATCTGTCACTATGCTTTCACTGTGTTCAGGAGAGCCTTTGTCTGTCTTCTTCCTGTCTCTCGCCTTCTCTATCTCTCCTTCTGTATCTGTTTCCAGTGTCCCATCTGTCACTATGCTTTCACTGTGTTCAGGAGAGCCTTTGTCTGTCTTCTTCCTGTCTCTCGCCTTCTCTATCTCTCCTTCTGTATCTGTTTCCAGTGTCCCATCTGTCACTATGCTTTCACTGTGTTCAGGAGAGCCTTTGTCTGTCTTCTTCCTGTCTCTCGCCTTCTCTATCTCTCCTTCTGTATCTGTTTCCAGTGTCCCATCTGTCACTATGCTTTCACTGTGTTCAGGAGAGCCTTTGTCTGTCTTCTTCCTGTCTCTCGCCTTCTCTATCTCTCCTTCTGTATCTGTTTCCAGTGTCCCATCTGTCACTATGCTTTCACTGTGTTCAGGAGAGCCTTTGTCTGTCTTCTTCCTGTCTCTCGCCTTCTCTATCTCTCCTTCTGTATCTGTTTCCAGTGTCCCATCTGTCACTATGCTTTCACTGTGTTCAGGAGAGCCTTTGTCTGTCTTCTTCCTGTCTCTCGCCTTCTCTATCTCTCCTTCTGTATCTGTTTCCAGTGTCCCATCTGTCACTATGCTTTCACTGTGTTCAGGAGAGCCTTTGTCTGTCTTCTTCCTGTCTCTCGCCTTCTCTATCTCTCCTTCTGTATCTGTTTCCAGTGTCCCATCTGTCACTATGCTTTCACTGTGTTCAGGAGAGCCTTTGTCTGTCTTCTTCCTGTCTCTCGCCTTCTCTATCTCTCCTTCTGTATCTGTTTCCAGTGTCCCATCTGTCACTATGCTTTCACTGTGTTCAGGAGAGCCTTTGTCTGTCTTCTTCCTGTCTCTCGCCTTCTCTATCTCTCCTTCTGTATCTGTTTCCAGTGTCCCATCTGTCACTATGCTTTCACTGTGTTCAGGAGAGCCTTTGTCTGTCTTCTTCCTGTCTCTCGCCTTCTCTATCTCTCCTTCTGTATCTGTTTCCAGTGTCCCATCTGTCACTATGCTTTCACTGTGTTCAGGAGAGCCTTTGTCTGTCTTCTTCCTGTCTCTCGCCTTCTCTATCTCTCCTTCTGTATCTGTTTCCAGTGTCCCATCTGTCACTATGCTTTCACTGTGTTCAGGAGAGCCTTTGTCTGTCTTCTTCCTGTCTCTCGCCTTCTCTATCTCTCCTTCTGTATCTGTTTCCAGTGTCCCATCTGTCACTATGCTTTCACTGTGTTCAGGAGAGCCTTTGTCTGTCTTCTTCCTGTCTCTCGCCTTCTCTATCTCTCCTTCTGTATCTGTTTCCAGTGTCCCATCTGTCACTATGCTTTCACTGTGTTCAGGAGAGCCTTTGTCTGTCTTCTTCCTGTCTCTCGCCTTCTCTATCTCTCCTTCTGTATCTGTTTCCAGTGTCCCATCTGTCACTATGCTTTCACTGTGTTCAGGAGAGCCTTTGTCTGTCTTCTTCCTGTCTCTCGCCTTCTCTATCTCTCCTTCTGTATCTGTTTCCAGTGTCCCATCTGTCACTATGCTTTCACTGTGTTCAGGAGAGCCTTTGTCTGTCTTCTTCCTGTCTCTCGCCTTCTCTATCTCTCCTTCTGTATCTGTTTCCAGTGTCCCATCTGTCACTATGCTTTCACTGTGTTCAGGAGAGCCTTTGTCTGTCTTCTTCCTGTCTCTCGCCTTCTCTATCTCTCCTTCTGTATCTGTTTCCAGTGTCCCATCTGTCACTATGCTTTCACTGTGTTCAGGAGAGCCTTTGTCTGTCTTCTTCCTGTCTCTCGCCTTCTCTATCTCTCCTTCTGTATCTGTTTCCAGTGTCCCATCTGTCACTATGCTTTCACTGTGTTCAGGAGAGCCTTTGTCTGTCTTCTTCCTGTCTCTCGCCTTCTCTATCTCTCCTTCTGTATCTGTTTCCAGTGTCCCATCTGTCACTATGCTTTCACTGTGTTCAGGAGAGCCTTTGTCTGTCTTCTTCCTGTCTCTCGCCTTCTCTATCTCTCCTTCTGTATCTGTTTCCAGTGTCCCATCTGTCACTATGCTTTCACTGTGTTCAGGAGAGCCTTTGTCTGTCTTCTTCCTGTCTCTCGCCTTCTCTATCTCTCCTTCTGTATCTGTTTCCAGTGTCCCATCTGTCACTATGCTTTCACTGTGTTCAGGAGAGCCTTTGTCTGTCTTCTTCCTGTCTCTCGCCTTCTCTATCTCTCCTTCTGTATCTGTTTCCAGTGTCCCATCTGTCACTATGCTTTCACTGTGTTCAGGAGAGCCTTTGTCTGTCTTCTTCCTGTCTCTCGCCTTCTCTATCTCTCCTTCTGTATCTGTTTCCAGTGTCCCATCTGTCACTATGCTTTCACTGTGTTCAGGAGAGCCTTTGTCTGTCTTCTTCCTGTCTCTCGCCTTCTCTATCTCTCCTTCTGTATCTGTTTCCAGTGTCCCATCTGTCACTATGCTTTCACTGTGTTCAGGAGAGCCTTTGTCTGTCTTCTTCCTGTCTCTCGCCTTCTCTATCTCTCCTTCTGTATCTGTTTCCAGTGTCCCATCTGTCACTATGCTTTCACTGTGTTCAGGAGAGCCTTTGTCTGTCTTCTTCCTGTCTCTCGCCTTCTCTATCTCTCCTTCTGTATCTGTTTCCAGTGTCCCATCTGTCACTATGCTTTCACTGTGTTCAGGAGAGCCTTTGTCTGTCTTCTTCCTGTCTCTCGCCTTCTCTATCTCTCCTTCTGTATCTGTTTCCAGTGTCCCATCTGTCACTATGCTTTCACTGTGTTCAGGAGAGCCTTTGTCTGTCTTCTTCCTGTCTCTCGCCTTCTCTATCTCTCCTTCTGTATCTGTTTCCAGTGTCCCATCTGTCACTATGCTTTCACTGTGTTCAGGAGAGCCTTTGTCTGTCTTCTTCCTGTCTCTCGCCTTCTCTATCTCTCCTTCTGTATCTGTTTCCAGTGTCCCATCTGTCACTATGCTTTCACTGTGTTCAGGAGAGCCTTTGTCTGTCTTCTTCCTGTCTCTCGCCTTCTCTATCTCTCCTTCTGTATCTGTTTCCAGTGTCCCATCTGTCACTATGCTTTCACTGTGTTCAGGAGAGCCTTTGTCTGTCTTCTTCCTGTCTCTCGCCTTCTCTATCTCTCCTTCTGTATCTGTTTCCAGTGTCCCATCTGTCACTATGCTTTCACTGTGTTCAGGAGAGCCTTTGTCTGTCTTCTTCCTGTCTCTCGCCTTCTCTATCTCTCCTTCTGTATCTGTTTCCAGTGTCCCATCTGTCACTATGCTTTCACTGTGTTCAGGAGAGCCTTTGTCTGTCTTCTTCCTGTCTCTCGCCTTCTCTATCTCTCCTTCTGTATCTGTTTCCAGTGTCCCATCTGTCACTATGCTTTCACTGTGTTCAGGAGAGCCTTTGTCTGTCTTCTTCCTGTCTCTCGCCTTCTCTATCTCTCCTTCTGTATCTGTTTCCAGTGTCCCATCTGTCACTATGCTTTCACTGTGTTCAGGAGAGCCTTTGTCTGTCTTCTTCCTGTCTCTCGCCTTCTCTATCTCTCCTTCTGTATCTGTTTCCAGTGTCCCATCTGTCACTATGCTTTCACTGTGTTCAGGAGAGCCTTTGTCTGTCTTCTTCCTGTCTCTCGCCTTCTCTATCTCTCCTTCTGTATCTGTTTCCAGTGTCCCATCTGTCACTATGCTTTCACTGTGTTCAGGAGAGCCTTTGTCTGTCTTCTTCCTGTCTCTCGCCTTCTCTATCTCTCCTTCTGTATCTGTTTCCAGTGTCCCATCTGTCACTATGCTTTCACTGTGTTCAGGAGAGCCTTTGTCTGTCTTCTTCCTGTCTCTCGCCTTCTCTATCTCTCCTTCTGTATCTGTTTCCAGTGTCCCATCTGTCACTATGCTTTCACTGTGTTCAGGAGAGCCTTTGTCTGTCTTCTTCCTGTCTCTCGCCTTCTCTATCTCTCCTTCTGTATCTGTTTCCAGTGTCCCATCTGTCACTATGCTTTCACTGTGTTCAGGAGAGCCTTTGTCTGTCTTCTTCCTGTCTCTCGCCTTCTCTATCTCTCCTTCTGTATCTGTTTCCAGTGTCCCATCTGTCACTATGCTTTCACTGTGTTCAGGAGAGCCTTTGTCTGTCTTCTTCCTGTCTCTCGCCTTCTCTATCTCTCCTTCTGTATCTGTTTCCAGTGTCCCATCTGTCACTATGCTTTCACTGTGTTCAGGAGAGCCTTTGTCTGTCTTCTTCCTGTCTCTCGCCTTCTCTATCTCTCCTTCTGTATCTGTTTCCAGTGTCCCATCTGTCACTATGCTTTCACTGTGTTCAGGAGAGCCTTTGTCTGTCTTCTTCCTGTCTCTCGCCTTCTCTATCTCTCCTTCTGTATCTGTTTCCAGTGTCCCATCTGTCACTATGCTTTCACTGTGTTCAGGAGAGCCTTTGTCTGTCTTCTTCCTGTCTCTCGCCTTCTCTATCTCTCCTTCTGTATCTGTTTCCAGTGTCCCATCTGTCACTATGCTTTCACTGTGTTCAGGAGAGCCTTTGTCTGTCTTCTTCCTGTCTCTCGCCTTCTCTATCTCTCCTTCTGTATCTGTTTCCAGTGTCCCATCTGTCACTATGCTTTCACTGTGTTCAGGAGAGCCTTTGTCTGTCTTCTTCCTGTCTCTCGCCTTCTCTATCTCTCCTTCTGTATCTGTTTCCAGTGTCCCATCTGTCACTATGCTTTCACTGTGTTCAGGAGAGCCTTTGTCTGTCTTCTTCCTGTCTCTCGCCTTCTCTATCTCTCCTTCTGTATCTGTTTCCAGTGTCCCATCTGTCACTATGCTTTCACTGTGTTCAGGAGAGCCTTTGTCTGTCTTCTTCCTGTCTCTCGCCTTCTCTATCTCTCCTTCTGTATCTGTTTCCAGTGTCCCATCTGTCACTATGCTTTCACTGTGTTCAGGAGAGCCTTTGTCTGTCTTCTTCCTGTCTCTCGCCTTCTCTATCTCTCCTTCTGTATCTGTTTCCAGTGTCCCATCTGTCACTATGCTTTCACTGTGTTCAGGAGAGCCTTTGTCTGTCTTCTTCCTGTCTCTCGCCTTCTCTATCTCTCCTTCTGTATCTGTTTCCAGTGTCCCATCTGTCACTATGCTTTCACTGTGTTCAGGAGAGCCTTTGTCTGTCTTCTTCCTGTCTCTCGCCTTCTCTATCTCTCCTTCTGTATCTGTTTCCAGTGTCCCATCTGTCACTATGCTTTCACTGTGTTCAGGAGAGCCTTTGTCTGTCTTCTTCCTGTCTCTCGCCTTCTCTATCTCTCCTTCTGTATCTGTTTCCAGTGTCCCATCTGTCACTATGCTTTCACTGTGTTCAGGAGAGCCTTTGTCTGTCTTCTTCCTGTCTCTCGCCTTCTCTATCTCTCCTTCTGTATCTGTTTCCAGTGTCCCATCTGTCACTATGCTTTCACTGTGTTCAGGAGAGCCTTTGTCTGTCTTCTTCCTGTCTCTCGCCTTCTCTATCTCTCCTTCTGTATCTGTTTCCAGTGTCCCATCTGTCACTATGCTTTCACTGTGTTCAGGAGAGCCTTTGTCTGTCTTCTTCCTGTCTCTCGCCTTCTCTATCTCTCCTTCTGTATCTGTTTCCAGTGTCCCATCTGTCACTATGCTTTCACTGTGTTCAGGAGAGCCTTTGTCTGTCTTCTTCCTGTCTCTCGCCTTCTCTATCTCTCCTTCTGTATCTGTTTCCAGTGTCCCATCTGTCACTATGCTTTCACTGTGTTCAGGAGAGCCTTTGTCTGTCTTCTTCCTGTCTCTCGCCTTCTCTATCTCTCCTTCTGTATCTGTTTCCAGTGTCCCATCTGTCACTATGCTTTCACTGTGTTCAGGAGAGCCTTTGTCTGTCTTCTTCCTGTCTCTCGCCTTCTCTATCTCTCCTTCTGTATCTGTTTCCAGTGTCCCATCTGTCACTATGCTTTCACTGTGTTCAGGAGAGCCTTTGTCTGTCTTCTTCCTGTCTCTCGCCTTCTCTATCTCTCCTTCTGTATCTGTTTCCAGTGTCCCATCTGTCACTATGCTTTCACTGTGTTCAGGAGAGCCTTTGTCTGTCTTCTTCCTGTCTCTCGCCTTCTCTATCTCTCCTTCTGTATCTGTTTCCAGTGTCCCATCTGTCACTATGCTTTCACTGTGTTCAGGAGAGCCTTTGTCTGTCTTCTTCCTGTCTCTCGCCTTCTCTATCTCTCCTTCTGTATCTGTTTCCAGTGTCCCATCTGTCACTATGCTTTCACTGTGTTCAGGAGAGCCTTTGTCTGTCTTCTTCCTGTCTCTCGCCTTCTCTATCTCTCCTTCTGTATCTGTTTCCAGTGTCCCATCTGTCACTATGCTTTCACTGTGTTCAGGAGAGCCTTTGTCTGTCTTCTTCCTGTCTCTCGCCTTCTCTATCTCTCCTTCTGTATCTGTTTCCAGTGTCCCATCTGTCACTATGCTTTCACTGTGTTCAGGAGAGCCTTTGTCTGTCTTCTTCCTGTCTCTCGCCTTCTCTATCTCTCCTTCTGTATCTGTTTCCAGTGTCCCATCTGTCACTATGCTTTCACTGTGTTCAGGAGAGCCTTTGTCTGTCTTCTTCCTGTCTCTCGCCTTCTCTATCTCTCCTTCTGTATCTGTTTCCAGTGTCCCATCTGTCACTATGCTTTCACTGTGTTCAGGAGAGCCTTTGTCTGTCTTCTTCCTGTCTCTCGCCTTCTCTATCTCTCCTTCTGTATCTGTTTCCAGTGTCCCATCTGTCACTATGCTTTCACTGTGTTCAGGAGAGCCTTTGTCTGTCTTCTTCCTGTCTCTCGCCTTCTCTATCTCTCCTTCTGTATCTGTTTCCAGTGTCCCATCTGTCACTATGCTTTCACTGTGTTCAGGAGAGCCTTTGTCTGTCTTCTTCCTGTCTCTCGCCTTCTCTATCTCTCCTTCTGTATCTGTTTCCAGTGTCCCATCTGTCACTATGCTTTCACTGTGTTCAGGAGAGCCTTTGTCTGTCTTCTTCCTGTCTCTCGCTTCTCTATCTCTCCTTCTGTATCTGTTTCCAGTGTCCCATCTGTCACTATGCTTCACTGTGTTCAGGAGAGCCTTTGTCTGTCTTCTTCCTGTCTCTCGCCTTCTCTATCTCTCCTTCTGTATCTGTTTCCAGTGTCCCATCTGTCACTATGCTTTCACTGTGTTCAGGAGAGCCTTTGTCTGTCTTCTTCCTGTCTCTCGCCTTCTCTATCTCTCCTTCTGTATCTGTTTCCAGTGTCCCATCTGTCACTATGCTTTCACTGTGTTCAGGAGAGCCTTTGTCTGTCTTCTTCCTGTCTCTCGCCTTCTCTATCTCTCCTTCTGTATCTGTTTCCAGTGTCCCATCTGTCACTATGCTTTCACTGTGTTCAGGAGAGCCTTTGTCTGTCTTCTTCCTGTCTCTCGCCTTCTCTATCTCTCCTTCTGTATCTGTTTCCAGTGTCCCATCTGTCACTATGCTTTCACTGTGTTCAGGAGAGCCTTTGTCTGTCTTCTTCCTGTCTCTCGCCTTCTCTATCTCTCCTTCTGTATCTGTTTCCAGTGTCCCATCTGTCACTATGCTTTCACTGTGTTCAGGAGAGCCTTTGTCTGTCTTCTTCCTGTCTCTCGCCTTCTCTATCTCTCCTTCTGTATCTGTTTCCAGTGTCCCATCTGTCACTATGCTTTCACTGTGTTCAGGAGAGCCTTTGTCTGTCTTCTTCCTGTCTCTCGCCTTCTCTATCTCTCCTTCTGTATCTGTTTCCAGTGTCCCATCTGTCACTATGCTTTCACTGTGTTCAGGAGAGCCTTTGTCTGTCTTCTTCCTGTCTCTCGCCTTCTCTATCTCTCCTTCTGTATCTGTTTCCAGTGTCCCATCTGTCACTATGCTTTCACTGTGTTCAGGAGAGCCTTTGTCTGTCTTCTTCCTGTCTCTCGCCTTCTCTATCTCTCCTTCTGTATCTGTTTCCAGTGTCCCATCTGTCACTATGCTTTCACTGTGTTCAGGAGAGCCTTTGTCTGTCTTCTTCCTGTCTCTCGCCTTCTCTATCTCTCCTTCTGTATCTGTTTCCAGTGTCCCATCTGTCACTATGCTTTCACTGTGTTCAGGAGAGCCTTTGTCTGTCTTCTTCCTGTCTCTCGCCTTCTCTATCTCTCCTTCTGTATCTGTTTCCAGTGTCCCATCTGTCACTATGCTTTCACTGTGTTCAGGAGAGCCTTTGTCTGTCTTCTTCCTGTCTCTCGCCTTCTCTATCTCTCCTTCTGTATCTGTTTCCAGTGTCCCATCTGTCACTATGCTTTCACTGTGTTCAGGAGAGCCTTTGTCTGTCTTCTTCCTGTCTCTCGCCTTCTCTATCTCTCCTTCTGTATCTGTTTCCAGTGTCCCTCTGTCACTATGCTTTCACTGTGTTCAGGAGAGCCTTTGTCTGTCTTCTTCCTGTCTCTCGCCTTCTCTATCTCTCCTTCTGTATCTGTTTCCAGTGTCCCATCTGTCACTATGCTTTCACTGTGTTCAGGAGAGCCTTTGTCTGTCTTCTTCCTGTCTCTCGCCTTCTCTATCTCTCCTTCTGTATCTGTTTCCAGTGTCCCATCTGTCACTATGCTTTCACTGTGTTCAGGAGAGCCTTTGTCTGTCTTCTTCCTGTCTCTCGCCTTCTCTATCTCTCCTTCTGTATCTGTTTCCAGTGTCCCATCTGTCACTATGCTTTCACTGTGTTCAGGAGAGCCTTTGTCTGTCTTCTTCCTGTCTCTCGCCTTCTCTATCTCTCCTTCTGTATCTGTTTCCAGTGTCCCATCTGTCACTATGCTTTCACTGTGTTCAGGAGAGCCTTTGTCTGTCTTCTTCCTGTCTCTCGCCTTCTCTATCTCTCCTTCTGTATCTGTTTCCAGTGTCCCATCTGTCACTATGCTTTCACTGTGTTCAGGAGAGCCTTTGTCTGTCTTCTTCCTGTCTCTCGCCTTCTCTATCTCTCCTTCTGTATCTGTTTCCAGTGTCCCATCTGTCACTATGCTTTCACTGTGTTCAGGAGAGCCTTTGTCTGTCTTCTTCCTGTCTCTCGCCTTCTCTATCTCTCCTTCTGTATCTGTTTCCAGTGTCCCATCTGTCACTATGCTTTCACTGTGTTCAGGAGAGCCTTTGTCTGTCTTCTTCCTGTCTCTCGCCTTCTCTATCTCTCCTTCTGTATCTGTTTCCAGTGTCCCATCTGTCACTATGCTTTCACTGTGTTCAGGAGAGCCTTTGTCTGTCTTCTTCCTGTCTCTCGCCTTCTCTATCTCTCCTTCTGTATCTGTTTCCAGTGTCCCATCTGTCACTATGCTTTCACTGTGTTCAGGAGAGCCTTTGTCTGTCTTCTTCCTGTCTCTCGCCTTCTCTATCTCTCCTTCTGTATCTGTTTCCAGTGTCCCATCTGTCACTATGCTTTCACTGTGTTCAGGAGAGCCTTTGTCTGTCTTCTTCCTGTCTCTCGCCTTCTCTATCTCTCCTTCTGTATCTGTTTCCAGTGTCCCATCTGTCACTATGCTTTCACTGTGTTCAGGAGAGCCTTTGTCTGTCTTCTTCCTGTCTCTCGCCTTCTCTATCTCTCCTTCTGTATCTGTTTCCAGTGTCCCTTCTGTCACTATGCTTTCACTGTGTTCAGGAGAGCCTTTGTCTGTCTTCTTCCTGTCTCTCGCCTTCTCTATCTCTCCTTCTGTATCTGTTTCCAGTGTCCCATCTGTCACTATGCTTTCACTGTGTTCAGGAGAGCCTTTGTCTGTCTTCTTCCTGTCTCTCGCCTTCTCTATCTCTCCTTCTGTATCTGTTTCCAGTGTCCCCATCTGTCACTATGCTTTCACTGTGTTCAGAGAGCCTTTGTCTGTCTTCTTCCTGTCTCTCGCCTTCTCTATCTCTCCTTCTGTATCTGTTTCCAGTGTCCCATCTGTCACTATGCTTTCACTGTGTTCAGGAGAGCCTTTGTCTGTCTTTCTTCCTGTCTCTCGCCTTCTCTATCTCTCCTTCTGTATCTGTTTCCAGTGTCCCATCTGTCACTATGCTTTCACTGTGTTCAGGAGAGCCTTTGTCTGTCTTCTTCCTGTCTCTCGCCTTCTCTATCTCTCCTTCTGTATCTGTTTCCAGTGTCCCATCTGTCACTATGCTTTCACTGTGTTCAGGAGAGCCTTTGTCTGTCTTCTTTCCTGTCTCTCGCCTTCTCTATCTCTCCTTCTGTATCTGTTTCCAGTGTCCCATCTGTCACTATGCTTTCACTGTGTTCAGGAGAGCCTTTGTCTGTCTTCTCTTCCTGTCTCTCGCCTTCTCTATCTCTCCTTCTGTATCTGTTTCCAGTGTCCCATCTGTCACTATGCTTTCACTGTGTTCAGGAGAGCCTTTGTCTGTCTTCTTCCTGTCTCTCGCCTTCTCTATCTCTCCTTCTGTATCTGTTTCCAGTGTCCCATCTGTCACTATGCTTTCACTGTGTTCAGGAGAGCCTTTGTCTGTCTTCTTCCTGTCTCTCGCCTTCTCTATCTCTCCTTCTGTATCTGTTTCCAGTGTCCCATCTGTCACTATGCTTTCACTGTGTTCAGGAGAGCCTTTGTCTGTCTTCTTCCTGTCTCTCGCCTTCTCTATCTCTCCTTCTGTATCTGTTTCCAGTGTCCCATCTGTCACTATGCTTTCACTGTGTTCAGGAGAGCCTTTGTCTGTCTTCTTCCTGTCTCTCGCCTTCTCTATCTCTCCTTCTGTATCTGTTTCCAGTGTCCCATCTGTCACTATGCTTTCACTGTGTTCAGGAGAGCCTTTGTCTGTCTTCTTCCTGTCTCTCGCCTTCTCTATCTCTCCTTCTGTATCTGTTTCCAGTGTCCCATCTGTCACTATGCTTTCACTGTGTTCAGGAGAGCCTTTGTCTGTCTTCTTCTTCCTGTCTCTCGCCTTCTCTATCTCTCCTTCTGTATCTGTTTCCAGTGTCCCCATCTGTCACTATGCTTTCACTGTGTTCAGGAGAGCCTTTGTCTGTCTTCTTCCTGTCTCTCGCCTTCTCTATCTCTCCTTCTGTATCTGTTTCCAGTGTCCCATCTGTCACTATGCTTTCACTGTGTTCAGGAGAGCCTTTGTCTGTCTTCTTCCTGTCTCTCGCCTTCTCTATCTCTCCTTCTGTATCTGTTTCCAGTGTCCCATCTGTCACTATGCTTTCACTGTGTTCAGGAGAGCCTTTGTCTGTCTTCTTCCTGTCTCTCGCCTTCTCTATCTCTCCTTCTGTATCTGTTTCCAGTGTCCCATCTGTCACTATGCTTTCACTGTGTTCAGGAGAGCCTTTGTCTGTCTTCTTCCTGTCTCTCGCCTTCTCTATCTCTCCTTCTGTATCTGTTTCCAGTGTCCCATCTGTCACTATGCTTTCACTGTGTTCAGGAGAGCCTTTGTCTGTCTTCTCTTCCTGTCTCTCGCCTTCTCTATCTCTCCTTCTGTATCTGTTTCCAGTGTCCCATCTGTCACTATGCTTTCACTGTGTTCAGGAGAGCCTTTGTCTGTCTTCTTCCTGTCTCTCGCCTTCTCTATCTCTCCTTCTGTATCTGTTTCCAGTGTCCCATCTGTCACTATGCTTTCACTGTGTTCAGGAGAGCCTTTGTCTGTCTTTCTTCCTGTCTCTCGCCTTCTCTATCTCTCCTTCTGTATCTGTTTCCAGTGTCCCATCTGTCACTATGCTTTCACTGTGTTCAGGAGAGCCTTTGTCTGTCTTCTTCCTGTCTCTCGCCTTCTCTATCTCTCCTTCTGTATCTGTTTCCAGTGTCCCATCTGTCACTATGCTTTCACTGTGTTCAGGAGAGCCTTTGTCTGTCTTCTTCCTGTCTCTCGCCTTCTCTATCTCTCCTTCTGTATCTGTTTCCAGTGTCCCTTCTGTCACTATGCTTTCACTGTGTTCAGGAGAGCCTTTGTCTGTCTTCTTTTCCTGTCTCTCGCCTTCTCTATCTCTCCTTCTGTATCTGTTTCCAGTGTCCCATCTGTCACTATGCTTTCACTGTGTTCAGGAGAGCCTTTGTCTGTCTTCTTCCTGTCTCTCGCCTTCTCTATCTCTCCTTCTGTATCTGTTTCCAGTGTCCCATCTGTCACTATGCTTTCACTGTGTTCAGGAGAGCCTTTGTCTGTCTTCTTCCTGTCTCTCGCCTTCTCTATCTCTCCTTCTGTATCTGTTTCCAGTGTCCCATCTGTCACTATGCTTTCACTGTGTTCAGGAGAGCCTTTGTCTGTCTTCTTCCTGTCTCTCGCCTTCTCTATCTCTCCTTCTGTATCTGTTTCCAGTGTCCCATCTGTCACTATGCTTTCACTGTGTTCAGGAGAGCCTTTGTCTGTCTTCTTCTGTCTCTCGCCTTCTCTATCTCTCCTTCTGTATCGTTTCCAGTGTCCCATCTGTCACTATGCTTTCATGTGTTCAGGAGAGCCTTTGTCTGTCTTCTTCCTGTCTCTCGCCTTCTCTATCTCTCCTTCTGTATCTGTTTCCAGTGTCCCCATCTGTCACTATGCTTTCACTGTGTTCAGGAGAGCCTTTGTCTGTCTTCTTCTTCCTGTCTCTCGCCTTCTCTATCTCTCCTTCTGTATCTGTTTCCAGTGTCCCATCTGTCACTATGCTTTCACTGTGTTCAGGAGAGCCTTTGTCTGTCTCTTCTTCCTGTCTCTCGCCTTCTCTATCTCTCCTTCTGTATCTGTTTCCAGTGTCCCATCTGTCACTATGCTTTCACTGTGTTCAGGAGAGCCTTTGTCTGTCTTCTTCCTGTCTCTCGCCTTCTCTATCTCTCCTTCTGTATCTGTTTCCAGTGTCCTTCTGTCACTATGCTTTCACTGTGTTCAGGAGAG
Organism: Mallotus villosus; assembly: GCA_903064625.1. Classification (NCBI taxonomy): domain Eukaryota; kingdom Metazoa; phylum Chordata; class Actinopteri; order Osmeriformes; family Salangidae; genus Mallotus; species Mallotus villosus. Next base: position 4,385 of record CAEFZP010000549.1, on the reverse strand, counting down.
CCTTTGTCTGTCTTCTTCTTCCTGTCTCTCGCCTTCTCTATCTCTCCTTCTGTATCTGTTTCCAGTGTCCCCATCTGTCACTATGCTTTCACTGTGTTCAGGAGAGCCTTTGTCTGTCTTCTTCCTGTCTCTCGCCTTCTCTATCTCTCCTTCTGTATCTGTTTCCAGTGTCCCATCTGTCACTATGCTTTCACTGTGTTCAGGAGAGCCTTTGTCTGTCTTCTTCCTGTCTCTCGCCTTCTCTATCTCTCCTTCTGTATCTGTTTCCAGTGTCCCATCTGTCACTATGCTTTCACTGTGTTCAGGAGAGCCTTTGTCTGTCTTCTTCCTGTCTCTCGCCTTCTCTATCTCTCCTTCTGTATCTGTTTCCAGTGTCCCATCTGTCACTATGCTTTCACTGTGTTCAGGAGAGCCTTTGTCTGTCTTCTTCCTGTCTCTCGCCTTCTCTATCTCTCCTTCTGTATCTGTTTCCAGTGTCCCATCTGTCACTATGCTTTCACTGTGTTCAGGAGAGCCTTTGTCTGTCTTCTTCCTGTCTCTCGCCTTCTCTATCTCTCCTTCTGTATCTGTTTCCAGTGTCCCATCTGTCACTATGCTTTCACTGTGTTCAGGAGAGCCTTTGTCTGTCTTCTTCCTGTCTCTCGCCTTCTCTATCTCTCCTTCTGTATCTGTTTCCAGTGTCCCATCTGTCACTATGCTTTCACTGTGTTCAGGAGAGCCTTTGTCTGTCTTCTTCCTGTCTCTCGCCTTCTCTATCTCTCCTTCTGTATCTGTTTCCAGTGTCCCATCTGTCACTATGCTTTCACTGTGTTCAGGAGAGCCTTTGTCTGTCTTCTTCCTGTCTCTCGCCTTCTCTATCTCTCCTTCTGTATCTGTTTCCAGTGTCCCATCTGTCACTATGCTTTCACTGTGTTCAGGAGAGCCTTTGTCTGTCTTCTTCCTGTCTCTCGCCTTCTCTATCTCTCCTTCTGTATCTGTTTCCAGTGTCCCATCTGTCACTATGCTTTCACTGTGTTCAGGAGAGCCTTTGTCTGTCTTCTTCCTGTCTCTCGCCTTCTCTATCTCTCCTTCTGTATCTGTTTCCAGTGTCCCTTCTGTCACTATGCTTTCACTGTGTTCAGGAGAGCCTTTGTCTGTCTTCTTCTTCCTGTCTCTCGCCTTCTCTATCTCTCCTTCTGTATCTGTTTCCAGTGTCCCATCTGTCACTATGCTTTCACTGTGTTCAGGAGAGCCTTTGTCTGTCTTCCTGTCTCTCGCCTTCTCTATCTCTCCTTCTGTATCTGTTTCCAGTGTCCCATCTGTCATATGCTTTCACTGTGTTCAGGAGAGCTTTGTCTGTCTTCTTCTTCTGTCTCTCGCCTTCTCTATCTCTCCTTCTGTATCTGTTTCCAGTGTCCCATCTGTCACTATGCTTTCACTGTGTTCAGGAGAGCCTTTGTCTGTCTTCTTCCTGTCTCTCGCCTTCTCTATCTCTCCTTCTGTATCTGTTTCCAGTGTCCCATCTGTCACTATGCTTTCACTGTGTTCAGGAGAGCTTTGTCTGTCTTCTTCCTGTCTCTCGCCTTCTCTATCTCTCCTTCTGTATCTGTTTCCAGTGTCCCATCTGTCACTATGCTTTCACTGTGTTCAGGAGAGCCTTTGTCTGTCTTCTTCCTGTCTCTCGCCTTCTCTATCTCTCCTTCTGTATCTGTTTCCAGTGTCCATCTGTCACTATGCTTTCACTGTGTTCAGGAGAGCCTTTGTCTGTCTTCTTCTTCCTGTCTCTCGCCTTCTCTATCTCTCCTTCTGTATCTGTTTCCAGTGTCCCATCTGTCACTATGCTTTCACTGTGTTCAGGAGAGCCTTTGTCTGTCTTCTTCCTGTCTCTCGCCTTCTCTATCTCTCCTTCTGTATCTGTTTCCAGTGTCCCATCTGTCACTATGCTTTCACTGTGTTCAGGAGAGCCTTGTCTGTCTTCTCTCCTGTCTCTCGCCTTCTCTATCTCTCCTTCTGTATCTGTTTCCAGTGTCCTATCTGTCACTATGCTTTCACTGTGTTCAGGAGAGCCTTTGTCTGTCTTCTTCCTGTCTCTCGCCTTCTCTATCTCTCCTTGTGTATCTGTTTCCAGTGTCCCATCTGTCACTATGCTTTCACTGTGTTCAGGAGAGCCTTTGTCTGTCTTCTTCCTGTCTCTCGCCTTCTCTATCTCTCCTTCTGTATCTGTTTCCAGTGTCCCTCTGTCACTATGCTTTCACTGTGTTCAGGAGAGCCTTTGTCTGTCTTCTTCTTCCTGTCTCTCGCCTTCTCTATCTCTCCTTCTGTATCTGTTTCCAGTGTCCCATCTGTCACTATGCTTTCACTGTGTTCAGGAGAGCCTTTGTCTGTCTTCTTCCTGTCTCTCGCCTTCTCTATCTCTCCTTCTGTATCTGTTTCCAGTGTCCCATCTGTCACTATGCTTTCACTGTGTTCAGGAGAGCCTTTGTCTGTCTTCTTCCTGTCTCTCGCCTTCTCTATCTCTCCTTCTGTATCTGTTTCCAGTGTCCCATCTGTCACTATGCTTTCACTGTGTTCAGGAGAGCCTTTGTCTGTCTTCTTTCCTGTCTCTCGCCTTCTCTATCTCTCCTTCTGTATCTGTTTCCAGTGTCCATCTGTCACTATGCTTTCACTGTGTTCAGGAGAGCCTTTGTCTGTCTTATTCATGTCTCTCGCCTTCTCTATCTCTCCTTCTGTATCTGTTTCCAGTGTCCCATCTGTCACTATGCTTTCACTGTGTTCAGGAGAGCCTTTGTCTGTCTTCTTCTGTCTCTCGCCTTCTCTATCTCTCCTCTGTATCTGTTTCCAGTGTCCCATCTGTCACTATGCTTTCACTGTGTTCAGGAGAGCCTTTGTCTGTCTTCTTCCTGTCTCTCGCCTTCTCTATCTCTCCTTCTGTATCTGTTTCCAGTGTCCCATCTGTCACTATGCTTTCACTGTGTTCAGGAGAGCCTTTGTCTGTCTTCTCCTGTCTCTCGCCTTCTCTATCTCTCCTTCTGTATCTGTTTCCAGTGTCCCATCTGTCACTATGCTTTCACTGTGTTCAGGAGAGCTTTGTCTGTCTTCTCCTGTCTCTCGCCTTCTCTATCTCTCCTTCTGTATCTGTTTCCAGTGTCCCATCTGTCACTATGCTTTCACTGTGTTCAGGAGAGCCTTTGTCTGTCTTCTTCCTGTCTCTCAGCCTTCTCTATCTCTCCTTCTGTATCTGTTTCCAGTGTCCCATCTGTCACTATGCTTTCACTGTGTTCAGGAGAGCCTTGGTCTGTCTTATTCCTATCTCTCGCACTTCTCTATCTCTCCTTCTGTATCTGTTTCCAGTGTCCCCATCTGTCACTATGCTTTCACTGTGTTCAGGAGAGCCTTTGTCTGTCTTCTTTCCTGTCTCTCGCCTTCTCTATCTCTCCTTCTGTATCTGTTTCCAGTGTCCCATCTGTCACTATGCTTTCACTGTGTTCAGGAGAGCCTTTGTCTGTCTTCTTCCTTCTTCGCTGTCTCTCGCATTCTCCTATCTCTCCTTCTGTATCTGTTTCCAGTGTCCCATCTGTCACTATGCTTTCACTGTGTTCAGGAGAGCCTTTGTCTGTCTTCTTCTTCTCTCGCCTTCTCTATCTCTCCTTCTGTATCTGTTTCCAGTGTCCCATCTGTCACTTGCTTTCACTGTGTTTCAGGAGAGCCTTGTCTGTCTTCTGTCCTGTCTCTCGCCTTCTCTATATCTCCTTCTGTATCTGTTCCAGTGTCCCATCTGTCACGATGCTTTCACTGTGTCAGGAGAGCCTTTGTCTGTCTTCTTCCTGTCTCTCGCCTTCTCTATCTCTCCTTCTGTATCTGTTTCCAGTGTCCCCTCTGTCACATGCTTTTCACTGTGTTCAGGAGAGCCTTTGTCTGTCTTCTTCCTGTCTCTCGCCTTCTCTATCTCTCCTTCTGTATCTGTTTCAGTGTCCCATATGTCACTATGCTTCACTGTGTTCAGGAGAGCCTTTGTCTGTCTTCTTCCTGTCTCTCGCCTCTCTATCTCTCCTTCTGTATCTGTTTCCAGTGTCCCATCTGTCACTATGCTTTCATTGTGTTCAGGAGAGCCTTTGTCTGTCTTCTTCTGTCTCTCGCCTTCTCTATCTCTCCTTCTGTATCTGTTTCCAGTGTCCCTCTGTCACTATGCTTTCACACTGTGTTCAGGAGAGCCTTTGTCTGTCTTCTTCCTGTCTCTCGCCTTCTCGATCTCTCCTTCTGTATCTGTTTCCAGTGTCCCATCTGTCACTATGCTTTCACTGTGTTCAGGAGAGCCTTTGTCTCGTCTTCTTCCTGTCTCTCGCCTTCTCTATCTCTCCTTCTGTATCTGTTTCCAGTGTCCCATCTGTCACTATGCTTTCACGTGT
>CAEFZP010000548.1:0-13187 GCA_903064625.1 Mallotus villosus | reverse complement strand
CAACAGCCCTCCTGGTTCCGTCACCACACCTAATGTCCTGGTCGTCCAGTCCCAAACCTCTACTTTAATGTATCCAGTCCCAGAATCCCTATACTTCGTGGGTTCTCCAGTCCCAAACCATAATTCCTGGTATCGCAGGTCACACACCTAATTCCTGGTTCTCCAGTCCCCAAACCCTTAACTTCGTGGTCTCCAGTCCCAAAACCTAACTTCCTGGGTCAGTCCAAACCTTAGATGGTCTGGACTGACCCATAACCATGACAGCGATTCTGTGATTGATGCTTATTACACCTGCCATACACACATACACACATGCACATACACACCATATACAGATACGCATCATACACACATGCCATACACACATGCACATACAGACCACAGAACACAACTGGATCTAGGACCATCACCTCACCTGCTCTACCTGGGGTGCTGCATCTGTGTTTGGTCTACAATTGGTCTACACCTGGTTCTACACCTGGTCTCATCTGGTCTACAACTGGTTACACCTGGTCTACACCTGGTCTAAAACCTGGTCTCTACAACTGGTCTACACCTGGTCTACACATGGTCTACTGGTCTACATCTGAAAGCTTGCATGTTGCTATAACAGCCATAGTCCTTCAGTCTTGAAACAGACAGAAGTATTTCTGTTATGAAGGGAGTCAGGTTGAGGTCATTTGGCATTAAAGAGCTTGAGCCAGCAAGTGAGAAGAAGGTCACACAAACAACTTGTGTTTGTTCAAGTAGATAACTATTGGGCTTTATGTTCTGGTATTAAAAATATAAATCATTGCACCGTTAGAGAGACTTGACCGCTCTGTCTGAGAGGAAAAAGGACTTGACACAGAAATGGATCAGTTAAATTAAAACCGTTCTTTTTCTATTATATAGGGAGCTAGGAAGGGGTCAGGTGTAGGCTTTTTATAAAATACATTATGGCTGGCCAGTCTAAGCATTCTGATACAGTAAGCTACCAATATCAACAATAACTGAGTCATTGTGAACAGGCACATTTAGTGTTTTACCTGGATACCACCACAATCTCTCCCAGTGCGTGAGGACCCTGCTGCAGCAGGGTGGGTTTTGCAGGCAGTCATCTCACAGGCTCATAGGATCTTTGTAATCATGAAATCATGATTCGGCCAAGATTCTTTTCTAACTGCACGTTCATAAAAAAGAAGGAAAAGATTCCTCCTGTTTGTTTATATGAGGTTCAGTAGTATAGATAGACCCCCCCACCACACATGGCAGCACCCCCAGGGGAAGGATCAGGAGAGTGAGGTGGGGGTGACAGCCGACAGTAGTATTTAAGGCTTGACAGTTGTGTTGGAAACAAAAATAAAAGATACATAATAGTATCATTTGGTCCTATTTCCACCTTTTCCATAGCTATGAAACCTTATAGTGCAAACATTTGTAATCTTACAAATTTGAATAGATTCTGTAATAATAATGTGGTAATAGATTTGTGGTGTTGAGGAGTATGTTATAATAGCTCATAGAAAGGTATAATAATATAATTGCTTCGTATTGGCTAGAAGAGGCATGGACTAATACTAGTACTTATGATTCATACTCATCCTCATCTCATCCTAATGCTACTCATTGATGCAGGGCTGGCTCCTCCTGATCATTGCTAATCCTAGCAGAGTACTGGCTACGTTAATAATAGGTGTTGTCAGTCCTCCTCCTGCTCATCCTGGGGGGGGTGGTGGGGTGGGTTGGGGTTGGGGGGGGGGGGGGGTGTGGTGGGTGGGGGGGGGGGGGGGTGTTTGGGTTGGGGTGTCGTACGTGTAAGTAGCAGGAGAGGAGGTTTGGCGTGTATTCCTCCTGGGGGATCGTAGTTCAGGGGAGTGCATGCTCTTCATCGTCCTCCTGATCCTCTCCTTCCTAGAAGGAGGAAGTGGCTCACACTACTTGGTTCATTTCTGTGATCCCTCTTCATCTTGCTACTCTATCAGAGGCCTGGCTCCTTATGCTTCTACTATCTCCTCATCCTCCTGCCTAGCAGAGGCCTGGCTCTTACTCCTCCTCTCCTCCTCCTCCTCCTCCTCCTCCTGCTCCTCCTAGCAGAGGCCTGGCCTCCTCACTTCCTCCTCTCTCCTCCTCCGTTCGCAGAGGGGCCCTGGCTCCTCATCCTCCTCCTCCTGCTCCTCCATATCAGGAGGCCTGGCTGCTAGCGGGGGGGCATGTGTTGTCCTCCAGTGGATCTAACCCATCCTCTTTAATTCTTACCTCCATTGACAAACACCACACACACCTTCATCTTAGATCTAGTAAGAGCGTATGTGATCCTATCACAAACACACTCACCATGACTTCTACATAATGTGCACATTAAGAGTAAGGGTGTACTGACCATGGAAAAAAGTTACATGCTTTCTGAATTAGATCAGAGGGAGAGAAGAGAGAGAGAGAGAGACACATGAGAGACGGAGAGAGAGAGAGAGAGAGAGAGAGAGGGAGAGAGAGAGACAGAGTTGGAGAAAGAGGGAGAACATTTAAGACAGTAGTGACCCAGTGTGACAGCAGTGACACGGTGTGTCAGCGGGAGGACACGGTGTTGCAGATGTATTTACCTGGAGTGTGCCACACGCTTCAAGCGACTTTTTCCTCATCCAGCTCTTCCCTTAGCTCCGCAATCTCTCTCCTATAGGCGCACGCGGCGCACACACACACACACAACACACAAACACACACACACAATCGACTACTAGTTACAGCCTTCCTGGAGCAGCTGGACCTACCAGTCTTCAGATTCCTACAGCTTTGTAGAGCAGAGTTGTCACATTCTAACCTGCAACTTCTTATCTTCAAAGAACAGAACTAAATTGAAAGAGTAACCTGTAGAGGAGGAGGCGGGGCTACGTACTTCTGCTGGTCTCAGCAGCTCCACAGAGAGGATGAAGGTCCTTGATATGATGACCCGCAAGATGCTACCCAGCAAGGGTCACTGCTACGCGTGGATCTGTCCCGGGGGGAAGGGCCGGGGGCTAGGTGTGGGGCGGGGGCAGGTTGTGGGGGGGGGGGCAGGTTGTGGGGGCGGGGGCCGGGTGGTTAAAGCAGGGATGGGCTGGGGGCCGAGGGTGCACTGGGTTGATTCTGACACCGCCCCGGTAGCGGAGGGGTGTGCTTCAGGACGGAGGAAGTGGGAGAGAGCAGGCATGGACGTGGAGGAAAACATAGGCTGCAGGGGGGAGGAGAGGGAGGAGAGGGGGGTAGGAAGGAGGTGGTGGGAGGTGAGGTGATGGAGGAGGAGAGGGGGAGAGGCTTAGAGCAGTGGTTCTAAACCTGGCCCTTCGTATAGTCCTACTAGTCCTACTAGTCCACATGTTTTAGATGTACCTGAGCCAACACACCTGATTCAAATGAATGGGTTGTTACTTAGCTCAGGTTAGGAATGTGTTGTCCTTCACAAAAGAGAAAGTCGGGTTTATATTTAGAGGTGCTGAGCGCAGGAACACTCCAGTGTATTCTTAAGAGGTTCTTAACCAGCAGAGAACACAGAGCAATACAAAAGAAGAAAGGCTGGCAGAACGCTCGACAAGTAGTACATCATAAGATAATGTGCTTTCACACACAACCACACAACAGGAGCGACAATAACAGGCGTTTCATATACCAGGGTTTCAATACAACAGCGGTTCAAAACCAGGGTTTCCCACAGACACTTGCCAGCTCAGGCGGGCCGCCTTAACTACTTCGTAGAAAGATTTCGATAAAAAATGTATCTGCATCATGAATGATATGAGAGGCGTTAATGTTCTTCTTATCAAGGCTAGTTGCGTTTATACGTGGTGCTCTATAGATATATTACGCGATTCTTTGTGGAGGGAGGTGGAAGGGATGTGCGGGGGTTGTGGAGGAGAGTGGAGGAGGGATGTGTGAGGGGGAGGGGAGGGTGGCGGGATGGGCGATGTGAAGAGGGAGGGCGGAGGGCATGGGAGCATGTGGAGGAGTTTTATGCGGAGTGCGTGACGAGGATGTGGAGGGGAGGAGTGGAGGGAGTGTGGAGGGCATGTGTTCTGCGGAAGGGATGTGGGAGGATGCTGGAGGGATTGTAGTGATGTGGATGGGATGTGCGCGCGGATGTGAGAGGCGGAGGGTGGAGGGATGTGGAGAGGGGATGTGGAGGGTATGTGGAGGGATGTGGAGGATGATGTGGAGGGATGTGGACGCGGATGTGGAGGGGATTGTGGAGGGACGTGGAGGGGATGTGGAGGGATGTGGAGGGGATATGTGCGGAAGGCGATGCTGGAGGGATGTGGCAGGGATGTGTGGAGGGATGTGGAGGGATGTGGAGCGAGGGATGTGGAGGGAGTGTGGAGGGATGGTGGAGAGAATGTGGAGGAGTGTGGAGGGATGTGGAGGAGGTGCGAGCGGGATGTGGAGGGATGTGGAGGGGATGTGTGGAGGGATGATCGGAGGGGATGTGGAGGAGATGCTGGAGGGGACTGTGGAGTATGTAGGAGCGATTGGATGGGAGTGGCAGGGATGTGGAGGGGAGGTGGAGGGGGAGTGGAGAGGGTGTGGCGGGGATGTGGAGGGCGGAACAAGTGGAGGGAGTGTGGAGGCAGGATGTGGAGGGATGTGGAGGGGAGTTGCAGGGGTGTGGAGGGGATGTGGAGGGCGATGGGAGGGGATGGGGAGGGATGTGGAGGGATGTGGAGGGATGTGGAGAGGATGTGTGGAGGGGATGTGGAGGGGATGTGGAGGGGATGTGGAGGGGAGATGGAGGGGATGTGGCAGGGAGTGTGGAGGGATGATGGAGGTGATGCGGATGGATGTGGAGGGGTGTGGACGGGAGTGTGGAGGGGATGTGGAGGGATGTGGAGGCGATGGGGATGGATATGGAGGGGATGTGGAGGGGATGTGGAGGCGGATGTGGAGGGGATGTGGAGGGGCTGTGGAGAGGGATGTGTTTTTGGAGGCGGATGTGGAGGAGATGTGGATGGATCAGAGGGGCAGATGGAGGGGAGGGGAGGGATGTGGAGGGAGGGGAGTGCGAGGGATGTGGAGCTGTGGCGGGATGTGGAGGGATGTGGAGGAGATGTGGAGGGATGTGGAGGTGATGTGTGCGAGGGATGTGGGCGGATGTGGAGGAGATGTGGAGGATGTGAAGGGAGATGTGGAGAATGTGAGGGGCTGTGGAGGGATGTGGAGGGGCATGTGGAGGGATATGGAGGGATTGTGGAGGGATGTGGAGGGGATGTGGAGGATGTGGAGGGGATGTGGAGGGGATGTGGAGGGATGTGGATGGGAGTGGGAGGGGATGTGGAGGGGTGTGGAGGGGATGTGGAGGGGGATGTGGAGGGGGAGTGGAGGGGTGTGAGGGGATGTGGAGTGGATGTGGAGGAAGGGATGTGAGAGGAGATGTGGAGGAATGTGGAGGGATGTGGAGGGATGTTGGAGGGATGTGGAGGATGTGGAGGGATGTGGAGGGGATGTGAGGGATGTGGAGGATGTGGAGGGATGTGAGGGGATGGGGAGGGGATGTGGAGGGATGTGGATGGGATTGTGGAGGGATGTGGAGGGGGAGTGGAGGGGTGTGGAGGGGATGTGGAGGGGATGTGGGAGGGGGAGTGGAGGGGTGTGGAGGGGATGTGGAGGGATGTGGAGGGGATGTGGAGGGGATGTGGAGGAGGATGTGGAGGGGATGTGGAAGGGATGTGGAGGGGATGTGGAGGGGATGTGGAGGGGATGTTGTGGAGGGGATGTGGAGGGGATGTGGGGGTGTGGAGGGATGTGGAGGGGATGTGGATGGATGTGGAGGGATGTGGAGGGATGTGGGGGGGATGTGGAGGGATGTGGAGGGATGTGGAGGGATGTGGAAGAGATGTGGATGGATATGGAGGGGATGTGGAGGGGATGTGGAGGGGATGTGGAGGGGATGTGGAGGGGATGTGGAGGGATGTGGAGGGATGTGGAGGAGAGATGTGGAGGGATGTGGAGGGATGTGGGAGGGGATGTGGAGGGGATGTGGAGGGATGTGGAGAGATGTGGAGGGGATGTGGAGGGGATGTGGAGAGGATGTGGATGGATGTGGAGGGGATGTGGAGGGATGTGGATGGATGTGGAGCGATGTGGAGGGGATGTGGGACTTTTGATAAGGTCACATCCAGTTTAGGGTGCCAGGTTACAGGTTACATCACAGGCACAGGTTACATCAGTCTATCAGATGCTTTTATCCAAAGAGACGTCAGATAGTGCCTATAGAAAGAGCAGGTGTAATGGTTGTTTGTAATGGTGTTGTTGTGGTGACATACCTTCCTGCTGTCTGGCAGCGTAGGCTGGCAGAGTCGTCCTCCTGCACAGGAAGGACTTCTCGGTGAGACATCCTTGTTTGGCTGTAGGAGAAAGGCTGTTACAGATCGAGCTGGGCCTCGGGGCTAGAGTAAGGGCTGTGGGTGTGTGTGTGTGTGTGTGTTCACTCACTGAGTGTGCTCTAAGTGTGCGGGAGTCTCCTGCCAGGCATCTTGGGCCTGCTGGCCGTGGGGTGAGTACAGCTTTTCTGAGCTGGAGACGGTCCCCAAACCCTAGGAGGTCTGTAAGACAGGGAATGGGGGGTAAGACAGGGCATGGGGGTAAGACAGGGCATGGGGTGGGTAGACAGGGCATGGGGGGTAAGACAGGGCATGGGGGGTAAGACAGGGCATGGGGGGTAAGACAGGGCATGTGTAAGACAGGGCATGTAAGAAGGGCATGGGGGGTTGGGGTAAGACAGGGCATGGGGGGTGGTAAGACAGGGATGTAAGACAGGGCATGGTGACAGAAAGTAGAAAAATAAAAACAAAGTCAATCTGAGGGAGACAGACACAGTATAGAGAGTAAGAGTGTGCACTGGGGAACAGAGATGACTCTCCCTTGCAGGAGGGAGGGAGAGGTTGAGAGGGTTTTCATGTTTCTGACACTCACTGTTCTAGCAGCCACTTGTCACTGTATAGGGTCGTCCAGAATCACCCCACACTTCCCGGGGGCTGGCCACTCAGAGGCGTCCTGCCCTCCATCCGGCACCCGCACAGAGCGCCCGCCGCGCCCGAGCGGCCGGCACCCGCACAGCGGCCCGCGCCAGCCGGCACCACGCAGAGCGCGCCACGCCCGCCCGCGCGGGCCGGCACCGCTAGAGCGCGCCCGCCGCGCCCGCGCGGGCGGCGCCCGCACAGCGCGCACGCCGCGCCCGCAGCGCCCGCGCGGCCGCACCCGCAGCGCGCGCCGCCGCGCCCGCGCGGCCGGCACCGCAGAGCGCGCCCGCCGCGCCCGCGGGCCGGCAAAACGCACAGCGCGACCGCGCGCCGCGCGCGCGGCCACGCACAGCGCGCCCGCCGCGCCCGCGCGGGCCGGCACACCGAGAGCGCAGACCGCAGCGCCCGCGCGGGCCGCACCGCGAGAGCGCGCCCGCCGCGCCCGCGCGGGCCGCACCCGCACAGCGCGCCCGCCGCGCCCGCGCGGGCCGGCACCCGCAGCGGCCCGCCGCGCCAGCGCGGGCGGCACCCGCAGAGCGCGCCAGCGCGACCGCGCGAGCGGGCGCGGCACCGCCGAGCCGCCGGCGGGCACAGGACAGCCGCCGCGCCCGCGCGGCCGGCACCCGCACAGCGCGCCCGCACGCCCGAGCGGGCCGGCACCCGAGCAGGCGCCGCCGCGCCCGCGCGGGCCGGCACCACGCAGACGCGACGCGCGCCCGCGCGTGGCGCGGCACCCGCAGAGCGGCAAGCAAGCGCCGCGCGGGCCGGCACCCGACAGGCGAGCCGCCGCGCCCGCGAGGGCAGGAACCGCAGAGCGAGCCCGCGCGAAAGCGCGGGCCGCACGAGCAGTGAGCGCGCCACGCAGCGACAGCGCGGAGCGGAGCAACGCAGAGACGCGAAGACGAGAAAGAACGCGACAGACGGCGGAAGGCACACGAGAGAGCGCACGACGCGAACCGAGCGGGGACGGCACACAGAAGAGCAGCGTAAACGAGCGCGCTAGGGTCGGAAAGAAGAGGAGACACCGAAGCGACCGCGAGGGCAGGCAAACGAAAGAGATAGCCTCCTCTGAATCGGGAAGGGAACAAATCAGAGTCTACCTGAGCGTCACGTACTGAGTACACCGATGTGTCTAGCCCGAACTCTGCAAAAACTCAGGCTCACTCAATCTGCCCTCGTCTTTCTTCACCCCAATCGCTCACTACTCCCTCTATTTCCTTCACTAATATCTCTGCCCTCCTCTCCCTCTCTTTCCTCACCCTCACATCTCTCCCTCCTCTCCCTCTCTTTCCTTCACCCTCATATCTCTCCCTCCTCTCCCTCTCTTTCCTTCACCCTCATATCTCTCCCTCCTCTCCCTCTCTTTCCCTCTCCCTCTCTCTTTTCCTCACCCGCTAACGTTAGCTAGCTAGCTACCCACATGACTAAATACGGTCACATACAAGAGAATCCACATTCTGTGTGTTTAAGTAGAAGAACCAGCAACCAGTCAGGCAGACACACACAACAGGCACTGCAGCACCAGTGGAATCAAAGTGAAAACCCCTGTAATCCCTCTCTCCTGTCTTGCCTGTACTCCACCCCTCCTGACAGGAGAGGGATTAAGCTCTGCGTCTCACGGGCTGAGAGAACTCACACGCTTGAATGATCAAGCCTTCAGCATGCTTAGTTCACACGTGTGAGTTAGCATCTGTGAAGGGTTAGGGTTAGCCTTGTGTGTAACAGACGCATTAGGGTTAGCCTTGTGTGCAACAGGCACATTACGGTTAGGGTTAGCCTTGTGTGCAACAGGCACATTACGGTTAGGGTTAGCCTTGTGTGTAACAGGCACGTTAGGGTTAGGGTTAGCCTTGTGTGTAACAGGCACGTTAGGGTTAGGGTTAGCCTTGTGTGTAACATGGTTAGGGTTAGCCTTGTGTGTAACAGGCACATTAGGGCCAGTAATCACGTCCTGCAATGTAAACTCACCATAAACATGTGAGGAGCCCAGCCAGCCGGCGAGGATAACAGGATCATACAGAGATGGTGTATGCCTGTGTCATCCCATCAACATGCACTCGCTCCTTCTGCTCAAGTGAACTACTATTCTCCATGTGTTATATATTGAATATTCGAGGAGATGTATGTGGTGAGCTCAGTACAGCTTTAAGATGGGGATTTAGATGCTTTCACAAACCCTAAAGCACAGTGTGTGTTTGAGTGTGTGCGTTTGTATGTGTGTGTGTTTGTGTGCGTTTATATGTGTGTGTGTATGTGTGTGTGAGAGAGAGTGCTTCTACAATCATAGCCATAAGTTTTGGCAATGACAAATGCAAAGTTTGCTGGTTCAGTATTTGAGGAAAATGTTTTCACATGTTTCTATAGATTACTGGAATACAATAAGGCACATTTCAAGCTTTTTTGGGGCCTTTCTATATATGCAAATAGTCCCCTCTTTTACAGCAGTCAATCTGCTCTTAAAATCCATTTAGAATGATAGTGATTTCACCTGGCTAGAACTAGTTCACACTTTCCCCTGTGCTGATGATATGACTTACTGAAATTATGTTAGCAGTCATTTTATGCCAGCAAACTCTGCAAACACAAACTGTCTGGGCACGGCTGTACACATACCCATGTCCACCGCAAACACAAACTGTCTGGGCACGGCTGTACACATACCCATGTCCACCGCAAACACAAACTGTCTGGGCACGGCTGTACACATACCCATGTCCACCACAAACACAAACTGTCTGGGCACGGCTGTACACATACCCATGTCCAAGGCCTTCTCTCCCCAGTCTGCAGACAGGGTGGTTGGTTTGCTAGGTAACGTGGGCTCAAAGTCAGACTTGGGTCTCTGTGAAGGCACCTCTCCATTGTGTCTGGAACAGGAGCAGGAGGAGAGGGAAGAGTACATCTAGTTACGTTTTCATCCATGACAGGCAAGGTCAAAGGGCTGAACAATAATAACCTTGACTAGCAGACATGTAGCAGCAGGGTGGTGGAGGAGAGAGGTGGAGAGGGAGGAGGAGAGGGTGGTGGAGAGGGAGGAGAGAGGGTGGAGGGAGGTGGAGAGGATGGAAGAGAGAGGTGGAGAGAGGTGGAGAGGGTGGTGGAGAGAGGTGGAGAGAGGGCTGGAGAGGATGGAGAGAGGACTGGAGGGAGGTGGAGAGAGGGCTGGAGGAAGGTGGAGACAGGGCTGGAGAGAGGGGTTAGAGAGGGAGGACTGACTTGGCCCCAGGTGAGGGTGCGAGGGGTTAGAGAGGGAGGACTGACTTGGCCCCAGGTGAGGGTGCGAGGGGTTAGAGAGGGAGGACTGACTTGGCCCCAGGTGAGGGTGCGAGGGGTTAGAGAGGGAGGACTGACTTGGCCCCAGGTGAGGGTGCGAGGGGTTAGAGAGGGAGGACTGACTTGGCCCCAGGTGAGGGTGCGAGGGGTTAGAGAGGGAGGACTGACTTGGCCCCAGGTGAGGGTGCGAGGGGCTTGTCGGGGCGCTTGGGGGGCAGGCTGCCTGGCCGTCCTCTGCCTGGTGGGGCCAGGGGCTTCTTAGGGGGCACCAGGGGGGGCGGAGGGTTTGGCCTTCGGGTCGGGGACCGTCTTGGTCACCTAGAGGGAGAGAACAGCAGGCTGGTGTTAACAACCATCATCATCAGCATCATCATCATCATCATCCTCATCATCATCATCCTCATCATCATCATCATCCTCATCATCATCCGCATCATCATCATCATCATCATCCTCCTCATCCTCATCATCATCATCATCATCATCATCATCATCCTCATCCTCATCCTCATCCTCATCTCATCCTCATCCTCCGCATCCTCATCCTCATGATCATCATCCTCCTCATCCTCATGATCATCCTCATCCTCATGATCATCCTCATCCTCATCCTCATCATCATCCTCATCCTCATCCTCATCCTCATCCTCATCCTCATCCTCATCCTCATCATCCTCATCATCCTCATCATCCTCATCATCATCCTCATCATCATCATCATCATCATCATCCTCATCCTCATCCTCATCCTCCTCATCCTCATCCTCATCATCATCATCATCCTCATCATCCTCATCCTCATGATCATCCTCATCCTCATCATCATCATCCTCATCCTCATCATCCTCATCCTCCTCATCCTCATCATCCTCATCCTCATCATCCTCATGATCATCCTCATCCTCATCATCATCCTCATCATCACCTGGAGAGAGCTGGGGTGGGAAAACACAGCTCTGAGGTTTCATTGACAAACTTTGAACTACATAAAACCTAGAGTAACAATATTGTAGGAACATAGGAACCACTCTGTACTTGACATTAAGGTTACATTAACTACCGTGTAACTACATAGCAACAATTTACATTAAGGTTACATTAACTACCATGTAACTTCATAGCAACAATTTACATTAAGGTTACATTAACTACCATGTAACTACATAGCAACAATTTACATTAAGGTTACATTAACTACCATGTAACTACATAGCAACAATTTACATTAGGTTACAATAGTTAATGTCACCATACAGTGTTGCCAAATATGCAAACACCCCCAACACACACACTCTCCAGGGACTACACAGTAGTAAACATGATCAAACTAAGAAAGAAACTAACAAACAAACACAGACATAACGTGGGTCCTGGCTCTGCTACTGGAAGGCTGTTATAGTGTACTGAAGGACAAGGCTGTTTCCAGCTGCCATCATCTTCCTGTTTAACTAAACAGGCTCTCTGAGGACTGTGGGAGGGAGAGGGGGGGGGCAGAGGGGAGAGAAGGGGGAAACAGAGAAGAGAGGAGAAGGGTGTGTGTGTGTGGTGTGTGTGTGTGTGTGTGTGTGTGTAAAGCTGAGTGCACCACATCCCACTTAGGGCTTCCAAGCCTTTTCCTCACAGATGAAAGGTCAGAATGTGCAGGATCCCTCTGGGATGTGGAAGTGTTCTTCTGCTCCATGAAACACAGGCTGGAAAAGCCACTGCAGTGATTTAGCTTCATCTGCATACGTTAAGACAAGCCTATCAAGCCTAACCCTTCATCATCAACACACTGACATCTCAACATATCTCCAGTCCTCCAGTCCTTTCCCTCTCTCCACTCGCTCCATCTCTCTCCCCAGCAGAGCAGTGTCTGCCGTTTCTATCTAAGCTCAACTTTTATCTGGGTCATTGCTGCAACTCTACGAATACTGTTCTATCTCCATTCCTCAGGTTAAACAGAGAAGAAATGATCAGTAATAAGAGTGACACACCTAGTACCTAGACTCAACATGTGTGACATGTAGATAGAGAAAGAGACACAGACACACACACACACAAACACACACACACACACAGCAGGTTACAGACTTGCACCAGATTCTGTGCGTGCAGCATTTCCTGTAGGCAGCCTGTTATCATATCCTCTTCTGTGATTCAAATACTACTCAAATACTGCTCTGTGATTTAAATACTGCTCTGTTGGTGTGAATACAGCCCTGTGATTCAAATACTGCTCTGTGATTCAAATACTGCTCTGTTGGTGTGAATACAGCCCTGTGATTTAAATACTGCTCTGTTGGTGTGAATACAGCCCTGTGATTCAAATACTGCTCTGTTGGTGTGAATACAGCCCTGTGATTCAAATACTGCTCTGTTGGTGTGAATACAGCCCTGTGATTCAAATACTGCTCTGTTGGTGTGAATACAGCCCTGTGATTCAAATACTGCTCTGTTGGTGTGAATACAGCCCTGTGATTCAAATACTGGCCTTTTTGTTATGGCACATGTAAGTGGACCAGGTCTCACATCCCCTTGGTAGAGCCTATCACAGCAGGGCTGGCTGAGGGGACTTCATCAAGACCCCGGGAGCAGGGGAGGAGTGTGCACGCAGAGGTCAGGAGGCTGTCAGATTAAGCTGAAGATGAGTCCTCCCATGTGAGGAGGAGCAAGAGAGGAGGAGCAGGAGGAGGAGAGGAGGAGCAGGAGAGGAGGAGAGGAGGAGCAGGAGAGGAGGAGCAGGAGGAGAGAAGGAGCAGGAGAGGAGGAGCAGGAGAGGAGGAGCAGGAGAGGAGGAGAGGAGGAGAGAAGGAGCAGGAGAGGAGGAGCAGGAGCAGGAGCAGGAGAGGAGGAGCAGGAGAGGAGGAGCAGGAGAGGAGCAGGAGAGGAGCAGGAGAGGAGGAGCAGGGAGAGGAGGAGCAGAGAGGAGCAGAGAGGAGGAGACAGGAGGAGGAGAGGCTGTGAGGG
>CAEFZP010000547.1:0-95624 GCA_903064625.1 Mallotus villosus | reverse complement strand
GCCGGGGCTGGCTGGAGGCCAGGGGAACAGGGGCTGGCTGGAGGCCAGGGGAACAGGGGCTGGCTGGAGGCCAGGGGGACAGCAGCCTCCTGATCCTCGGACACTTCATGTTGTGAGATTACACGGGCGGAGGACGTGCTTGTGATGGGCGTAACTTAATTTAAGGGAGCTGTGATGCCAGCAGGGTGGCAGGGGAAGAGGCTCTCCCTGCATCCCAACTCACTTCAGGAAATGGAACTCGGAAGTACCGCTGTTCCCTGGAGTACTTTGTATTCGTATCAAACATCTTTTTCCTTTTATCTGCAACGACATAGAATTGAAAAAGTAAATGATCTCGACTACATTTGCGATCTGTTGTGTTGGGACTGAAGCAAACCCAAAAGCTATTTTTAAGTTTCTCATCCTTAAACTAACCTAGAAACAAACCCTAAATAATCACGTTACCTTCCTCGTTCTCTCTCTCCTCTCCCTGCAGCACGTCTACAGTCTGTGGCGACTCTGTTAAGCAGACGGCCTCAGTGCCGTCATCCACACAGCCGTTACAGTAATGCACTCTCTCTAAATAGAATGTGCGGAAGCACTATTGTTGCCCTGCTGTCGGAAATTGACTTTTTGTTATTGTAATCGTATCATTTCAGTCACAGGGCCATTCAGAGACGTATGGAAATGTCTAGTCGTGCGAGATGGGAAGAACGATTCTGGCACCCTTTGGAAAATATACAAAATATTAAAACATCATAATAATGACTACATTTCCACCCGACCTCGTTTCAGTGACGTTCTCCAGAGAGGTGCTGTTATGGAAGACGGTAAGATGTGATGGTGGGGTGATGAGGTGCTGTTATGGAAGACAGTAAGATGTGATGGTGGGGTGATGAGGTGCTGTTATGGAAGATGTGATGGTGGGGTGATGAGGTGCTGTTATGGAAGACAGTAAGATGTGATGGTGGGGTGATGAGGTGCTTTGCTTAATGATTTAGAGTCGTATCCTCTTGGTGCCCTCAGCGCTTCGACTCCGAGCCGGAAGACAAACTTGGAAAGGACACCTCCGTCCTCCCGCTCTGCCATGAGGGATTCTGGGAAACGCTGGATTACAGAGAGACCCTCTGTCTGTCCTCCAACTAAATCTACATAATTATAGATAGAGAGAGAGGGGAGAGAGACAGAGGAGAGAGAGACAGAGGGGAGAGGGGGTAGAGAGATGCAGAGGAGAGAGAGAGAGAGAGACAGAGGGGGGAGACAGAGGAGAGAGAGAGACAGAGGAGAGAGAGAGACAGAGACAGAGGACAGACAGAGGGGAGAGAGGGGGAGTATAAAAGCCCTTTCTTTAACGATGACCTTATCAAAGTTTTCAAACAGACATGGTTCCCTTCTCAGGTTGTGATGAATGTGTCTGATGAGGGGCGTTTCTGCGTGAAGGACGCGGCTGGGTAAGAGATTAAGCTACTTCCTCTGTTCTGTGGATTTCTAGATGACCTCCAGTCATCTATCAGGCCTGGCTGTTGGTTCACGAATCACCTCCAGTCATCTATCAGGCCTAGCTGTTGGTTCGCGAATCACCTCCAGTCATCTATCAGGCCTAGCTGTTGGTTCGCGAATCACCTCCAGTCATCTATCAGGCCTAGCTGTTGGTTCACGAAGCACCTCCAGTCATCTATCAGGCCTAGCTGTTGGTTCGCGAATCACCTCCAGTCATCTATCAGGCCTAGCTGTTGGTTCACGAAGCACCTCCAGTCATCTATCAGGCCTAGCTGTTGGTTCGCGAATCACCTCCAGTCATCTATCAGGCCTAGCTGTTGGTTCACAAAGCACCTTGGACAGGCCAGGTAGACTGAAGGAGCTTCACATGTGAATTCACAAACGTGAACAACCTCAGAAATATTTGGATAATTCTAGTTTGTTTTCTTAAGCCATATAGTTATAACGTTACTATGTTGAAATATTTCCCTCAGGATCAATAAAGTATATATGCATCCCTCCCTCTCCCTACGATAAAGTATCTGTCTCTGTTGTAGAAACGTTTATATTTCCTCAGGTCTCCTGGAGGTGGAGCGTGGCTGTGGTGGGGGCAGAGCTGCTGGCTTCATCGCCCTCATCACGGTCTGGGCTAGTCCGTCTTCCAGAAGGTTCTCTCAGCGTGATGATGGCGTTCTGATGCCGTCTGATTGTAAGAGCCGGTAATGTTCCCCATAGCTCTGTAGAAACCCCCAGGACTTCCCATAATGCACTGGGACTGATGATTCGACCTGAGTGAGGATGGTTCATGTCTGTATTAGAGGAGAGAATGGGACACAAACTCACTCTGATGGTAGATGTAGTTATTGTTCTTTCCCAGCTCGTTAGACAACAATAAGAGGACATTGCTTCTAGGTTTGTTTTCTGGGTTGATGTTGTTCTGGGCTGGAGTCCCTGCAGTAGCCTGTCTTGCCTCCTCCAGAGTGTGGAGCCATCGGCAGGTAAAGAGTCGACTGGCACCTCTATCGGCTGGACAGGGGGCCTCTGTCTGGTTAAGAGCAGGATGGATTCCCTGGAGCGGATGGCTTCCCTGGGGCCTGGAGCAGACCAGCTGTGGTCATGTCGGGTCATGGGTCATGTTCTGTTTTCATCTGCTGAGTTGAGAAGAAGGATTCAAACCTCGAGTGGAACGGATCTGTGTGTTTTGGTCTTTGATATAAACGTCTCTATGTAGGTCTGTGTTTAGCTTGTGTCTGGGGTCATTTGAGGTCCCCAGTCCATGATGTGTATCTGCTGTGGTTGGTAAGCTGACCTTTAGAAAGACACACACACAGAAATGATCAAACCAAAAACTTTTTAAGTATATTCAAGTTTGTGATGGTAACACTTTAGAAGTTGCTAGAAGCCACTTTTTAGCGAACATCTTTCTCCTGCTCCAATGCTTCCCTCTGACTGATTTAAACACGCGGGAACTCTTAACATGTCTGAGTCGGCCGTCCTCGCGCCGGGGAGACTACAAGGCGCCGGACTAACGGCTCATATATAAGATAAAGTACATGATGTTGAACTTAGCAGAACGTGTGTTCGCTCTCGCCTGGATTACTCATCTCAGGTGAAAGGGAGAATTCAACCTGTTCCGTCTGAACAGCCTCTGAGAGGAGGAGAGAATGATTCATTTTTGATGAGGCTCCTCTCCCCCTCGACACTCTTGCATGTTCCGCTAGAGGAGCTGAGAACCGGAACATCGTTTAGGGGTTAGAGCCACGTGCCAAGACTCTGCAGCCGATGAAGTCTGTCGTCTCTGCTTTGGGCATGCGGGTAGAATGTCTTGTTTTGGTTTTAGGTTTCCATTAAACATCAAATCTGTTTACTCCTATAATTACTGCGCCAAAAAAAAACATAGCTGAAATGGTTCAGTAAAAGAAACACTCAAGCGCATTCATCACATCATCAGACCGAAACGCATTTTACGTTTGAACTAACTGTGTTCTTTTGAGACCCAGTCGCATTTAGAAAGAGCCACTTAACTGAATCCTTTCCTTTAAATGGATCTCATTGCTTGTGTATGCACGGCAGCAGTCTGCACTCACGCGGTTTGTATTCAGCACCGGTGCTGGAACAGCTCCTTTCCTCCGCGTGCTGGGGCGATGTGCGCGCGCAGAAAAATTACTAGGCTTTTTTTTACGTGGGAACCGATGTGCATATATAGATATATATTCTATAGCTATAGAAGACCTCCGTTTCACTCCTAGTATGAGCCACTGTCATTAGGGTTATATTTGCTTGTATTTTCTTTATAAATATATATTTGTTTAGTTATTTGTGTGAAAGCAGGCAAAGGGGGTGAGTGTCGGACACACAGATTGCTGCTTCTATTGTGTGTGTGTGTGTGTGGTGTGTGTGTGTGTGGTGTGGGTGTGTGTGTGTGTGGTGTGTGTGTGTGTGTGTGTGTGTGTGTGTGTGTGTGTGTGTGTGTGTGTGGTGTGTGTGGTGTGTGTGTGTGTGTGTGTGTGTGTGTGTGTGGTGTGTGTGTGTGTGTGTGTGTGTGTGTGTGTGTGTGGGGACAGGGGAAAGCTTTCGCAGTGTGTAATACGTCATTGCAATCTAGGAGAATTCTCCTCGGTCCTGTCTCTCTCTCTCTCTCTAGTCCGGCCGGACCTTCAACAGAAGCGACTTGCGCTGACAATTTCACCAGGTAAGTTCGAGTATTGGATACGAAATAGATGCATGTTATTTCTTGCCCAAATGAATCCATTGACATTCAACATTATGACTGTTCCTATGTCTTTGCCTCCCTGTAAACCCTTTGTTTGGATGCACGTATTGTTCACATAGCCTATACTCATCATCGAGTCTCCAAAAGTCCGTTGCGTTTATTCTCGGTTATTTGCCTTAGGCAAATAGGCTATGTATTTGTAAAACCTATACAACTACCCAAACGTTAATAAGTAAGTATTTATGTTGTATAGCTAGACGTAGTCAATGTATGTGTTCATTAAAGCCACGAGTTTGTTGTTATCTCTCTAAACGACGCGCAATTACCCGCGCCTAATAGCGAATTCAATTATTTAAATCATTCAATCGGGCGTGCCTTGAATGGTTATACCCTACGGGCAAAGACATAGCCTAGTCCTCTCACACAATTGGCATATCTAAATGTAGCATTTTGCTAATCACATCGAGGTCTGCATTTGTCATTTATAGGAAAACGAATGGGACAACCGAGGTGTTTGGAACCTTTATCCCCTTCTCACTGAATCTCTTGGAAAAGAACATCGATTCACCCGAAGAGAAAACAAGAGAAGAAGTCAAATCAAAATGACGGCCGAGACCTCCGAGGGTGTCCTCGTGCCGCTGTGCTCCTACGGCGGGGCTTCCCAATCTAACGGCACGTGCATGGACCAGATGGAGCGATTCTTCCCACCTTTTTCCTCGACGTTTGCCCTCATCGTGCTCGTGGCCATGATTGTAGGGATCATATTCGTCTCTCTGGCTACATTCCACTTCCACAAGAGGAGGATGAGGAAGAGGAAGATTCAACGTGCCCAAGAGGAATACGAGCGCGACAGTCGCAGCCCCGTGTCATCCATGGGGAAGAGGGAGACAACGAGACCGTGTATCATCGTCCGGCCCGCGGCTAGAGATAAGGGGCAACGGCCGCTCTCCCCGGTCATCCAGAAATGTGATCAAAATACCAGTTGTCTCATTGAAGAGTCTGGTCACCCGCCAATAGCAAAGAACGCAGCTAAATTAGATATCCCACACATCGAACACGGAGACGGACAACTGGAAGCTGTCACCTCGTCTTGATAAGGCTGCAGTCGGGAACCGGTAAACGGAACTGTAGATACACCAAATATTCACGTTTTATTTCAGGGGAAACTGACTGAAAGACGTTCTCTGTCATCCACTTGGAATTAAGAAGCAATATGGCACAATGAAGACCTCCAGGAACAGACAAACGTTCACGAACATTTCGAGGGGAATCGATATGTGCCAAATCTGTAAATGTTGTATAAAAGTAGAGTACGTCAGTCTATTAGTATAACGTCGTGGAATGACTTCAGCAACGGACAATTTGTTTTGATGTGAAATGAACGAAAGGTTGACATTTCTAGACCTGTCGCGAGGGCTGGACAGCGCGTGCATGCTCTCCGAGGTGCTGAAATGTAGATATCATTTTCCTCCCCCTTATTAATGTGCCTCTTACACAATACTTTGTGTTGATGTTTATTGCAACTTTAAGTATTTCCACGGCCTATATAAACGAGTAGCCTTCCAGTAAGCAGTCCATGACTTTATATTTACGAAAGTTTTATTTTTTTCTTCCTGTGAACATCCCCTTCCCCCCCCACCCGTCCCCTAACACTACAGCTTTGCTTTATGTAAAAAATAATTTGCCTTTTATCTATAGCAAGGTTTCAATCGTACTGTGGTCTTATAAGGTAGTGCTGCTGAATAGAGGACTGACTCATTACTGGAAGTTCCGATATTTTTTCTTCAAATTGCTTATTTTTGGTAGTAGTTGAAAGTACACCCATGTCTCCTTCCTAACGCCTGTTAAGACCGCTAGGTATCACGTGTTACTTCCTCTGTAGGTCGTTATCTACTGTTAGGACCTTCTGGGTTACGGTCAAATTGATCCCTAAGCATTTTAAGTATTTATGATGTATCCTCTGAAATGTAATAAACGAGGAATCATTGAAAAAAAGTACCAAAGTATTTTCTTATTATTTCTTGTTCAGAGCCTATGGAATTTGGTCAATAATAGGCACATCTTGTGCTATTTTGCATCTAACAGAATCGTCTTTTTTTAAATCACAGTGGGCTGTTTTTGTTACTTTTATGTGATAAAACCTTATTATTTCAGTTGTGTGTTTTCATATAGATAAGGATATATGTATATTTATAGTTTTTATGTTTGTCGTCAATGTTTTCCTGGTTCTTTCAGTAACATAACTCTAAGACTAGAATGTCCCTCGATATCCTGGTTGATCCTAGCCTGGACTAATCTAGTCACAGCCCAGGTTAAATCACCTCAAAGGACTGAGTGACTCCTCCTCCACGGGGCTAGGCCACGCCCCCCTCCTCCTGCTGTCCAATCAGGCTGGAAGAGCGGCCTCTCGCTCCCTGAGTCTCCCAGAGTGTTGGCCAGGAGCCAGGAGAGAGTGTTCCTAACTGTCTCCTCAAACAGGCACTGGGACTGGTCCACTGGGACTGGTCCTCTGGGACTGGTCCACTGGGACTGGTCCTCTGGGACTGGTCCACTGGGACTGGTCCACTGGGACTGGTCCACTGGGACTGGTCCACTGGGACTGGTCCACTGGGACTGGTCCTCTGGGACTGGTCCTCTGGCAGGCACCCAGCTAACTGCTCTGCTAGTGGGGGCTCTCTGAACGCAGTCCCCTGTCTCCTCAGGGACCTCGGGGGGGGCGGGGACACAGTCCCCTGTCTCCTCAGGGACCTCGGGGGGCGGGGGGGACACAGTCCCCTGTCTCCTCAGGGACCTCGGGGGGGCGGGGGACACACACACACACCAATAAAGCTTCGGTATTGACTCTGGAAAGGTCACACGAGCTAAGGTGTTAAGACTGTGGTCCCTGGGGTGTGCAGCGTAGGGACGGAGCGTGCAGCGGAGAGGCCTGGATGGGAGGGAGACGAGCTCGGCTGGAGGAGGAGGGATCAGGAGAGATCAGAGGAGAGATCAGTGGATGTTCTCCAGGAGCATCCTGTGAGCTTGTGTTCTCGAGGAGCATCCTGTGAGCTTGTGTTCTCGAGAACAGTCCTGTGAGCTTGTGTTCTCGAGGACCGTCCTGTGAGCTTGTGTTCTCGAGGACCATCCTGTGTGCTTGTGTTCTCGAGAACAGTCCTGTGAGCTTGTGTTCTGTTGCGGCGTGGCAGCACCTTCCATATGCTTCAGCCCGAGCCTCGCTGCCTAAAGGGACTGCAGCAGTAAGAATATTAATATTCACCTGCCCGCCACTGGTGAAGCAACTGAGAATGATTGATGAGCTAATCTGTCAAACCAAGCTTCGCTATCTGAGAGAGGAGCGTTCGATTGCATGGCGCCGTGAGATAACATTAAAACCAGCCTGTCAATCAACTTCAGCAGCTTCGTCAAGTAAACCTTGGAAGAAGAGACTTCCATATAGGCCCCCACCCCAAACCCACCCCCACCCCACCCTCACCCCTCCAGCATCGACTCTTATCTGAGCCCACAAGCATCCTAAAGGAATGCACAGGGTTGTAAAAACACATTCTAAACCCCCTCCAGGACATGTGGGCCGAGTGTGGAGCTTTCGGCCTGTCAGGCAGACGCCGTCCTGCCCATGCCCTGCCACGCCTCCTGGAGGGGGGCAGAACGTGGTTACCCCCTCAGGTACCGAGCAGGCTCTCTCCTCCCTCCCTCCCCCCTCCAGGGACACCTGGGTGAGGGTATATAAGCCAGCGCGGGCCTGCAGTGGGACTGCCTATGAGGAGAGCATCAGGAGGCTAACATGGCAGAGACTAACCTGAAGATCAGTGGAGGGGCAGTGAGGTTCGGAGCCACGTACGGAGGCAACCGGCTCTTCTCCGGGAGAAGCCTGGGTGGAGGAGGTGGAGGAGGCGCTGGTGCTGCCCTCTCTAGGTCCTTTGGCCTGGGAGGAGGAGGAGGCGGAGGGATGGGGATGAGAGCAGGAGGTGGGCTAGGGATGGGTGGTGGCGGAGGAGGTGGAGGAGGTTTTGGTCTTGGTATGGGTATGGGAGGAGGAGGAGGAGGAGGGGGTCTTGGTTTCGGCATGGGAGGAGGAGGAGGGGGTCTTGGTTTCGGCATGGGAGGAGGAGGAGGAGGAGGGGGTTTTGGCATGGGAGGAGGAGGAGGGGGGTCTGGGCATGGGTGGAGGTGGCGGGGGGTGGCGCAGCGGCCTTCAGGGCTGGGGTCGCCCCTCTCAGGGCTCGTCTCGGCGGCCGGGTCTTTAAGATCGGCGGCTACGGCTACAACCCCTCCTTCCTGGGTTCCGGTACCACGGTGGACGCTGGCGTCAGCCCCGTGCCTAGCGTGGACCCCTCGCTGCCCTCGCTCGACACCGTCCAGGTCACCCGACTGAAGGAGAAGGAGGAGCTGCAGGTCCTCAACGACAAGTTCGCCACCTTCATCGACAAGGTACACATTGGAACGATGTCATTCTTGTACGCTTTTTCAAACGCTTACCACTGGCGTTAGTTTTAAGTAATCATTTAGCCGACGCTTTTCTCCATGTTGAACTACTAATGAACTACTAATAGTGCGCACGCAAAGTAGGCCTAAAGCTGAGATTACATACCTAGCATTGCAGGTTTCAACTAGCAAGACGTTTCAATATTTGTAGACCTACGAGCGCTATAAAAAACGTAAATCTCACACCAATATGAACATCTGCTCACATAAGAAGAATCCACATGATGTTGTGGATTTTTTCTGTTGCCTCTGCTTCGGGTCTCATTTGGATCTGATCTACTCTAACTTGTAAAGGTACTGTATTTAATATGCGGATTGATCCATGCATAATGTATACCCCGCCCCCTCTTTCTCTCCTTCAATCTAAACCCAGTGAAGACGGAGATATCCAGGAAACGTTGTCTTTAGCTTTTGATTTATTGCAGCTGCTTGTTGCTACCGTGTTTGTAGGTTCCAACAGACTAGCTGTGTGATTCACGATAGAGTCAATATCCAATAAAGTCAACCAGCCTCATTGAAATGCCACAGGTTCAACATCGTTATAGGTTGAAAAATCCACTTTCACTTCACCGGATCAATGCGCTAGACCTTTATTGATCAACATTCTAGAATTTTCGTTTAAGTCGGTCCCTTGAAAGATTCCGGTTTCAGACGGGCGAAAGATTGTTTTGATGCTGACAGCATCAGTGGCGATTTGTCCTGACTTAGGCCACTGAAATACATTTGCGCAACATTCTGATCCTGTGGGTCGGGCAGGGTACACATTTCGATGTATCGCTGCTTTTCACATCCAGTTAATTGATGGTAGGGCATAATATAGGGTGACCAGATTTGAGTTTGTCAAAAAGAGGACACTTTGTCGCGCGCGGGGTATTTAGTTTTTTAGTTCGTCTGTGAACTTACATTTACGCTTCAACATGGCTGCAAATGTCATGTGCTGTAAACAATGCAACTAGTGGAGGCGGCAAGGTGCTCAGTGTTGCCAGATTGGAAATGGTGAAGTATTTTACCAAAGGCTCAAAATGGTCGTATTTGGAGGATAATTATCGTTTATCTGGCAACACTGAGACCGGTCGACCAATGACTGTTGTCTCTACAGCCAGGGCTCACGCAAGAAGGTGGAACGTTAGGGAGATACCATTTCCAAAACGTGTAAGGGCGTAATAACTAGTTTGTGAAACTAAGACCCAGAGAAACTCAAATGTCCGACGAAGCAAAAACCCGGACGGTTTTGGAAACCCTGCCGGACGCATTTTTTAGGTCTCAAAAAGAGGACATGTCCGGGAAAAAGAGGACGCCTGGTCACTCTAGCGGCCTAGCCTAATATGCGCTGGTCATGTACTCCATGGTAGCGTATAAAGCTAGCGACTAATGTACGAAACGCTCCAGCCGGATGTAGTTAAGGGCCTTACGTTCTAAACTGAACTGTTATTGTTTACGTTCCAAAAAGTCTAGGCCTAGGCCTACTTATTCATCGATTCTTCTTCTTCTCTCCCCCTTTCAGGCGAGGTCTCTGGAGCAACAGAACGCCGTTCTGAAAGCTAAGATCTCGATGTTCACCAACCCGGACCAAGGTGGGCCGGCCAGCACGTCCATCCTCCTCACCTCCGCCATCGGCACCTATAAGACCCAAATCGACAGCCTGTCGGCCACCAAGGAGTCTATCATCGCTGAGATCGAGCACTACAGGAGCGTGATCGATGATGTCCAGAGCAGGTGGGCAGGTTGAACTTTGATCTGCAGTCAAATGATCTAGGCTACTATTAATAATCCCATAATACCACATAGACCAAACAAGGTCAAATCATATCACTGTAATTTAGCGAAACAAAGTGAATACATGTTGGGGGGGTGATTCCCCCCAAAACACACATACTAACCCTTTTGGTAATTTCATCCAAAACACATACTAACCCCTTTGGTAATTTCATCCAAAACACATATTAACCCCTTTGGTAATTTCATCCAAAACACACATATTAACCCCTTTGGTAATTTCATCCAAAACACACATACTAACCCCTTTGGTAAATTTCATCCAAAACACACATACTAACCCCTTTGGTAAATTTCATCCAAAACACACATACTAACCCCTCTGGTAATTTAATCCAAAACACACATACTAACCCCTTTGGTAATTTCATCCAAAACACACATACTAACCCCTTTGGTAATTTCATCCAAAACACGCATACTAACCCCTCTGGTAATTTCATCCAAAAACACACATACTAACCCCTTTGGTGATTTCATCCAAAACACACATACTAACCCCTTTGGTGATTTCATCCAAAACACACATACTAACCCCTTTGTCAATTTCTCAAAACACACATACTAACCCCTTTGGTGATTTCATCCAAAACACACATACTAACCCCTTTGGTGATTTCATCCAAAACACACATACTAACCCCTTTGGTGATTTCATCCAAAACACACATACTAACCCCCTTTGTCAATTTCTCAAAACACACATACTAACCCCTTTGGTGATTTCATCCAAAACACACATACTAACCCCTTTGGTGATTTCATCCAAAACACACATACTAACCCCTTTGGTGATTTCATCCAAAAACACACATATTAACCCCTTTGCTAATTTTCCCAAAACACAGATACTAACCCCTTTGGTAAATGTCCCAAAACACACATACTAACCCCTTTGGTGATTTCATCCAAAACACACATACTAACCCCTTTGGTGATTTTATCCAAAACACACATACTAACCCCTTTGGTGATTTCATCCAAAACACACATACTAACCCCTTTGGTGATTTCATCCAAAACACACATATTAACCCCTTTGCTAATTTTCCCAAAACACAGATACTAACCCCTTTGGTAAATGTCCCAAAACACACATATTAACCCCTTTGGTAATTTCATCCAAAAACACACATACTAACCCCTTTGGTAATTTCATCCAAAACACACATACTAACCCCTTTGGTAATTTCATCCAAAACACACATACTTTACCTCCACATCCCCTTTGGTACTGAACACATGGACGCTGCTGTAACATGACTTGACACCGGCAGGTACGAAGAGGAGTCTGCACAGACCAAGTCCCTGGAGATGGACTGGACCACCTTGAAGGAGGTATGCATGTGTCCACATGTTGAGACTTCTTAACGTCTTTACAGTCGGGTTTAGAGTCAGACTCAGCGGGAGTTTCTCGAGGGGGTGTGCTTGTCAAACCTCCTAACCAGAGTACAGTCTCCTGCCTGGGGGCCGGAAGGCTCACCTGGCTCACCTGGCTGCTGTTCTCACCTGGCTGCTGGTCTCACCTGGCTGCTGTTCTCACCTGACTGCTGTTCTCACCTGTCTGCTGTTCTCACCTGGCTGCTGTTCTCACCTGACTGCTGTTCTCACCTGACTGCTGGTCTCACCTGGCTGCTGTTCTCACCTGGCTCACCTGACTGCTGTTCTCACCTGACTGCTGGTCTCACCTGACTGCTGTTCTCACCTGACTGCTGGTCTCACCTGGCTGCTGTTCTCACCTGGCTCACCTGACTGCTGTTCTCACCTGACTGCTGGTCTCACCTGACTGCTGTTCTCACCTGACTGCTGGTCTCACCTGACTGCTGTTCTCACCTGGCTCACCTGACTGCTGTTCTCACCTGACTGCTGGTCTCACCTGGCTGCTGGTCTCACCTGGCTGCTGTTCTCACCTGGCTGCTGCTGTTCTCACCTGGCTGCTGGTCTCACCTGGCTGCTGTTCTCACCTGGCTCACCTGGCTCACCTGACTGCTGGTCTCACCTGGCTGCTGGTCTCACCTGACTGCTGGTCTCACCTGGCTGCTGGTCTCACCTGACTGCTGGTCTCACCTGACTGCTGGTCTCACCTGACTGCTCTTCTCACCTGGCTGTTTACAGGAGGTGGACCATCTCTATCTGAGCATCTTCGAGCTGCAGACCACCATCGGCGGCCTGGAGGACCAGATCTGCCTCTCCAAGCAGGTGTACGACGCTGTGAGTCTCAACACTCTCACCATCTGTTCTAATATTAACTACACTGTTTCAGTCAGGGTTTGTGTGTCAGTTCTGTTTCTGTATGGGTGGTTTGTGTGTCAGTTCTGTTTCTGTATGGGTGGTTTGTAGTCTTCGCTGCAGTTACAGATCAGGACATTTGTCTCCACTCTCTTCGTCCCCTCAGACCCCCTCCCCCTCCTCCTCCTCCCTTCTGCGCTACATTAAAATGTCTCCCCATTAATTATGGAGATTCAGACAATCTGGGAGGCAGCTTTCACCACTAGGCACTAGGCACCAGTCACCACACACACACACACACACACACACAAACAACGATCACAGTGGAAAATATGCACAGATTTTACAGTTTTCACCACAATTAGCAATTCCCTTCCCCAGGTCTGTGACTCATTCTGAAACAGCTGTGGTAGTTATGTTTACTCAGTAACCAGCATCAATATACACCATAAGTAGTCAGAGTAGGATTGAAAGGACGCATACCTTGCATGATGATAAGGCTACCATAACTGTGTGTAAACTGTGTAATGATTTGAGAAAGCACAAGTACATTTTAAGTCTCACAGTAGCAACAAAGAAATCCTTGCTTTCCTGGCGTGCTGAGACACAGTGTGTCTCCAGTGTGTCTCCTGTGTGTCTCCAGTGTGTCTCCTGTCTGTCTCCTGTCTGTTTCCTGTGTTAACACGCGTCCTGTTGGTTTGTCAGAAAGTGAAGGAGGTGAGGAACATCGTGACGGGCAGCGTGAGGTCGGCGTTCTCCATCTCCGTTGACAACACGGCGCAGGCCCAGGACCTGACCTCCGCCCTGGCAGACGTCAAGTCCCACTACGAGGCCCTGGCCCAACGCAGCAAGCAGGACGCCCTGCTCTCTGTACAGGACAGCGTACGTGGGAAGGGGGGAGGGAGGGGAGGGAGGGGAGGGGGAGGGGGAGGGGGAGGAGGAGGAGAGAAATGAAGGGATGGAGGGGAGAGGAGGGGGGGGGGAGGGAGGGAGGGAGGAGGGAGGGAGAGAGGGAGGGAGGAGGGAGGGAGAGAGGGAGGGAGGGAGGAGGGAGGGAGGGAGGGAGGGAGGGAGGGAGGGAGGGAGGGAGGGAGGGAGGGAGGGAGAGAGGGAGGGAGGGAGGGAGGGAGGGAGGGAGGAGGGAGGGAGAGAGGGAGGGAGGGAGGAGGGAGGGAGGGAGAGAGGGAGGGAGGAGGGAGGGAGGGAGGAGGGAGGGAGAGAGGGAGGGAGGAGGGAGGGAGAAATGAAGGGATGGAGGGGAGAGGAGGGGGGGGAGGGAGGGAGGGAGGGAGGGAGGGAGGGAGGGAGGGAGGGAGGGAGGGAGGGAGGGAGGGAGGGAGGGAGGGAGGGAGGGAAGGAGGGAGGGAGGGAAGGAGGGAGGGAGGGAGAAATGAAGGGATGGATTGATGGATGGAGGAATGGATTATTCATCCCCAGGGATAAATGGATTTTTCCACTGTCGACATGCAGTCGTCAAGGATCCCATTAACGCTCCCTTAAGTGTTCAGCAGCCAGCCCTGTTTACGTCTTAGCCTTCACCGCCACCGTCATTCACACAGGTATACCTGCCTCAAGCAAATATCGATTCTGAGGCAAAATTAGACGTCACAATGTCCACTCTTTGTCATCGTACCCACAGTGTATGATCCATCCTCTTAGAGTGACTGCTCATTTCAGGTCCACGCAATCCTGTGTGTCTGTCGCCTCCTAGTGGCTGGTTTAAGTACAGCAGCCAAACTCCCATGAAGGGGGGCAAACACGTACTAAAATACCCAAAGATCAATGAGAAGAGAAACAAATGTGTAATCGATCCGTTAATTCTCTCAGGCTCTCTCACAAACACCAACTTCATAATGAGCTAATTCACGCTGACTAACTTCCCCTCCGTCTCCGAATCTCTCTCAGATTTCCATGATGTCGCTGTCGTCCCAGCCCAGCAACCAGACCCTCACTCAGTCCAAGGAGGAGCTGCGAGTCTACAAGCTCCAGATCGACTCAGTTCAGAGAGAGATCGACAGGCTTAAGTCCCTGGTAGGACCCCTCTCAGATTCTCACAACTTTTCAAATGATGTCAAATATTTACGTACGATTATTGAGCCAAACGACACAATCCTCGGTCAATATATCGGAATCTTTATTTCCACGTTGGTCCGCCGCTCGCCCCAGGTGACACAGACCCCAGTAAGCGCCTCCTGACTTTATTGCAGAACATCCAGATGGAGTCGCAGGTGGAGGAGGCGGAGTCTCACTCCAGCTCGCACACAGAAACCTACCACGAGCAACTGCTCACCCTCCGGTCTCAGCTGGACGACATACGCAAGGTAGCGCACCGCGTGACGTAGCGCACCGCGTGACGTAGCGCACCGCGAGACGTAGCGCACCGCACCGCCAACACACGCTCATTAACATCTGGACACATCCAGTCCCCTGGATGACTCGGATCATGATCGTATTTAAAAATGTTTGTTTCTGTATTTCCACAAAGCAAATCACCCATTACGGACAAGAATACCAGGAGCTGCTGGCCAGTAAAATGTCCCTGGATGTGGAGATCACAGCGTACAAGAAACTTCTCGACAGCGAAGAGAGAAGGTGAGTTAACCAGCTGCTGGTGACAGAGTTGTCCACCAGCACACACACTGTAATTTCATCCAAAGCACACATGCTAACCGCCTTTGGTCATTTTCCAGTCATTTACCATCCAAAAAACACATACTAACCCCTTTGGTAATTTCATCCAAAACACACATGCTATAACCCCCTTTGGTAATTTTCCAGTCATTTTCCATCCAAATAACAAAAAAAAATATTCATACTCCCCGATTGGTCTGTTTTTGGCAAAAACACGCATAGTAGCCCCCTTTGCCAACACCCCCAGTGGTTATTTCGTCCAAAACACACATACTAAGCCCTTTGGAAATTTCAGCCCAAAACGTCATGCTAACCCCTTTCGTTTTTTTTCAGACTCAAAAATTCATACTCCCCGATTGGTCTGTTTTTGGCAAAAAGCACGCATAGTAGCCCCCTTTGCCAACACCCCCAGTGGTTATTTCGTCCAAAAAGCACATACTAAGCCCTTTGGAAATTTCAGCCCAAAACGTCATACTAACCCCTTTCGTTTTTTTCAGCTCAAAAAATCATACTCCCCGATTGGTCTGTTTTTGGCAAAAGCACGCATAGTAGCCCCCTTTGCCAACACCCCCAGTGGTTATTTCGTCCAAAAAGCACATACTAAGCCCTTTGGAAATTTCAGCCCAAAACGTCATACTAACCCCTTTCGTTTTTTTCAGACTCAAAAAATCATACTCCCCGATTGGTCTGTTTTTGGCAAAAGCACGCATAGTAGCCCCCTTTGCCAACACCCCCAGTGGTTATTTCGTCCAAAAAGCACATACTAAGCCCTTTGGAAATTTCAGCCCAAAACGTCATACTAACCCCTTTCGTTTTTTTTCAGACTCAAAAATCATACTCCCCGATTGGTCTGTTTTTGGCAAAAAGCACGCATAGTAGCCCCCTTTGCCAACACCCCCAGTGGTTATTTCGTCCAAAAAGCACATACTAAGCCCTTTGGAAATTTCAGCCCAAAACGTCATACTAACCCCTTTCGTTTTTTTCAGACTCAAAAAATCATACTCCCCGATTGGTCTGTTTTTGGCAAAAGCACGCATAGTAGCCCCCTTTGCCAACACCCCCAGTGGTTATTTCGTCCAAAAAGCACATACTAAGCCCTTTGGAAATTTCAGCCCAAAACGTCATACTAACCCCTTTCGTTTTTTTCAGACTCAAAAAATTCATACTCCCCGATTGGTCTGTTTTTGGCAAAAAGCACGCATAGTAGCCCCCTTTGCCAACACCCCCAGTGGTTATTTCGTCCAAAAAGCACATACTAAGCCCTTTGGAAATTTCAGCCCAAAACGTCATACTAACCCCTTTCGTTTTTTTCAGCTCAAAAATTCATACTCCCCGATTGGTCTGTTTTTGGCAAAAGCACGCATAGTAGCCCCCTTTGCCAACACCCCCAGTGGTTATTTCGTCCAAAAAGCACATACTAAGCCCTTTGGAAATTTCAGCCCAAAACGTCATACTAACCCCTTTCGTTTTTTTCAGCTCAAAAAATCATACTCCCCGATTGGTCTGTTTTTGGCAAAAGCACGCATAGTAGCCCCCTTTGCCAACACCCCCAGTGGTTATTTCGTCCAAAAAGCACATACTAAGCCCTTTGGAAATTTCAGCCCAAAACGTCATACTAACCCCTTTCGTTTTTTTCAGCTCAAAAAATCATACTCCCCGATTGGTCTGTTTTTGGCAAAAGCACGCATAGTAGCCCCCTTTGCCAACACCCCCAGTGGTTATTTCGTCCAAAAAGCACATACTAAGCCCTTTGGAAATTTCAGCCCAAAACGTCATACTAACCCCTTTCGTTTTTTTCAGCTCAAAAAATCATACTCCCCGATTGGTCTGTTTTTGGCAAAAGCACGCATAGTAGCCCCCTTTGCCAACACCCCCAGTGGTTATTTCGTCCAAAAAGCACATACTAAGCCCTTTGGAAATTTCAGCCCAAAACGTCATACTAACCCCTTTCGTTTTTTTCAGACTCAAAAATCATACTCCCCGATTGGTCTGTTTTTGGCAAAAGCACGCATAGTAGCCCCCTTTGCCAACACCCCCAGTGGTTATTTCGTCCAAAAAGCACATACTAAGCCCTTTGGAAATTTCAGCCCAAAACGTCATACTAACCCCTTTCGTTTTTTTCAGCTCAAAAAATCATACTCCCCGATTGGTCTGTTTTTGGCAAAAGCACGCATAGTAGCCCCCTTTGCCAACACCCCCAGTGGTTATTTCGTCCAAAAAGCACATACTAAGCCCTTTGGAAATTTCAGCCCAAAACGTCATACTAACCCCTTTCGTTTTTTTCAGCTCAAAAAATCATACTCCCCGATTGGTCTGTTTTTGGCAAAAGCACGCATAGTAGCCCCCTTTGCCAACACCCCCAGTGGTTATTTCGTCCAAAAAGCACATACTAAGCCCTTTGGAAATTTCAGCCCAAAACGTCATACTAACCCCTTTCGTTTTTTTCAGCTCAAAAAATCATACTCCCCGATTGGTCTGTTTTTGGCAAAAGCACGCATAGTAGCCCCCTTTGCCAACACCCCCAGTGGTTATTTCGTCCAAAAAGCACATACTAAGCCCTTTGGAAATTTCAGCCCAAAACGTCATACTAACCCCTTTCGTTTTTTTCAGCTCAAAAATCATACTCCCCGATTGGTCTGTTTTTGGCAAAAGCACGCATAGTAGCCCCCTTTGCCAACACCCCCAGTGGTTATTTCGTCCAAAAAGCACATACTAAGCCCTTTGGAAATTTCAGCCCAAAACGTCATACTAACCCCTTTCGTTTTTTTCAGCTCAAAAAATCATACTCCCCGATTGGTCTGTTTTTGGCAAAAGCACGCATAGTAGCCCCCTTTGCCAACACCCCCAGTGGTTATTTCGTCCAAAAAGCACATACTAAGCCCTTTGGAAATTTCAGCCCAAAACGTCATACTAACCCCTTTCGTTTTTTTCAGCTCAAAAAATCATACTCCCCGATTGGTCTGTTTTTGGCAAAAGCACGCATAGTAGCCCCCTTTGCCAACACCCCCAGTGGTTATTTCGTCCAAAAAGCACATACTAAGCCCTTTGGAAATTTCAGCCCAAAACGTCATACTAACCCCTTTCGTTTTTTTCAGCTCAAAAAATCATACTCCCCGATTGGTCTGTTTTTGGCAAAAGCACGCATAGTAGCCCCCTTTGCCAACACCCCCAGTGGTTATTTCGTCCAAAAAGCACATACTAAGCCCTTTGGAAATTTCAGCCCAAAACGTCATACTAACCCCTTTCGTTTTTTTCAGCTCAAAAAATCATACTCCCCGATTGGTCTGTTTTTGGCAAAAGCACGCATAGTAGCCCCCTTTGCCAACACCCCCAGTGGTTATTTCGTCCAAAAAGCACATACTAAGCCCTTTGGAAATTTCAGCCCAAAACGTCATACTAACCCCTTTCGTTTTTTTCAGCTCAAAAAATCATACTCCCCGATTGGTCTGTTTTTGGCAAAAGCACGCATAGTAGCCCCCTTTGCCAACACCCCCAGTGGTTATTTCGTCCAAAAAGCACATACTAAGCCCTTTGGAAATTTCAGCCCAAAACGTCATACTAACCCCTTTCGTTTTTTTCAGCTCAAAAAATCATACTCCCCGATTGGTCTGTTTTTGGCAACAGCACGCATAGTAGCCCCCTTTGCCAACACCCCCAGTGGTTATTTCGTCCAAAAAGCACATACTAAGCCCTTTGGAAATTTCAGCCCAAAACGTCATACTAACCCCTTTCGTTTTTTTCAGCTCAAAAAATCATACTCCCCGATTGGTCTGTTTTTGGCAAACAGCACGCATAGTAGCCCCCTTTGCCAACACCCCCAGTGGTTATTTCGTCCAAAAAGCACATACTAAGCCCTTTGGAAATTTCAGCCCAAAACGTCATACTAACCCCTTTCGTTTTTTTCAGCTCAAAAAATCATACTCCCCGATTGGTCTGTTTTTGGCAAAAGCACGCATAGTAGCCCCCTTTGCCAACACCCCCAGTGGTTATTTCGTCCAAAAAGCACATACTAAGCCCTTTGGAAATTTCAGCCCAAAACGTCATACTAACCCCTTTCGTTTTTTTCAGCTCAAAAAATCATACTCCCCGATTGGTCTGTTTTTGGCAAAAGCACGCATAGTAGCCCCCTTTGCCAACACCCCCAGTGGTTATTTCGTCCAAAAAGCACATACTAAGCCCTTTGGAAATTTCAGCCCAAAACGTCATACTAACCCCTTTCGTTTTTTTCAGCTCAAAAAATCATACTCCCCGATTGGTCTGTTTTTGGCAAAAGCACGCATAGTAGCCCCCTTTGCCAACACCCCCAGTGGTTATTTCGTCCAAAAAGCACATACTAAGCCCTTTGGAAATTTCAGCCCAAAACGTCATACTAACCCCTTTCGTTTTTTTCAGCTCAAAAAATCATACTCCCCGATTGGTCTGTTTTTGGCAAAAGCACGCATAGTAGCCCCCTTTGCCAACACCCCCAGTGGTTATTTCGTCCAAAAAGCACATACTAAGCCCTTTGGAAATTTCAGCCCAAAACGTCATACTAACCCCTTTCGTTTTTTTCAGCTCAAAAAATCATACTCCCCGATTGGTCTGTTTTTGGCAAAAGCACGCATAGTAGCCCCCTTTGCCAACACCCCCAGTGGTTATTTCGTCCAAAAAGCACATACTAAGCCCTTTGGAAATTTCAGCCCAAAACGTCATACTAACCCCTTTCGTTTTTTTCAGACTCAAAAAATCATACTCCCCGATTGGTCTGTTTTTGGCAAAAGCACGCATAGTAGCCCCCTTTGCCAACACCCCCAGTGGTTATTTCGTCCAAAAAGCACATACTAAGCCCTTTGGAAATTTCAGCCCAAAACGTCATACTAACCCCTTTCGTTTTTTTCAGCTCAAAAAATCATACTCCCCGATTGGTCTGTTTTTGGCAAAAGCACGCATAGTAGCCCCCTTTGCCAACACCCCCAGTGGTTATTTCGTCCAAAAAGCACATACTAAGCCCTTTGGAAATTTCAGCCCAAAACGTCATACTAACCCCTTTCGTTTTTTTCAGACTCAAAAAATCATACTCCCCGATTGGTCTGTTTTTGGCAAAAGCACGCATAGTAGCCCCCTTTGCCAACACCCCCAGTGGTTATTTCGTCCAAAAAGCACATACTAAGCCCTTTGGAAATTTCAGCCCAAAACGTCATACTAACCCCTTTCGTTTTTTTCAGCTCAAAAAATCATACTCCCCGATTGGTCTGTTTTTGGCAAAAGCACGCATAGTAGCCCCCTTTGCCAACACCCCCAGTGGTTATTTCGTCCAAAAAGCACATACTAAGCCCTTTGGAAATTTCAGCCCAAAACGTCATACTAACCCCTTTCGTTTTTTTTCAGACTCAAAAATCATACTCCCCGATTGGTCTGTTTTTGGCAAAAGCACGCATAGTAGCCCCCTTTGCCAACACCCCCAGTGGTTATTTCGTCCAAAAAGCACATACTAAGCCCTTTGGAAATTTCAGCCCAAAACGTCATACTAACCCCTTTCGTTTTTTTCAGAC
Organism: Mallotus villosus; assembly: GCA_903064625.1. Classification (NCBI taxonomy): domain Eukaryota; kingdom Metazoa; phylum Chordata; class Actinopteri; order Osmeriformes; family Salangidae; genus Mallotus; species Mallotus villosus. The sequence continues at coordinate 74,804 of CAEFZP010000547.1, read as the reverse complement.
TCAAAAATTCATACTCCCCGATTGGTCTGTTTTTGGCAAAAGCACGCATAGTAGCCCCCTTTGCCAACACCCCCAGTGGTTATTTCGTCCAAAAAGCACATACTAAGCCCTTTGGAAATTTCAGCCCAAAACGTCATACTAACCCCTTTCGTTTTTTTTCAGCTCAAAAAATCATACTCCCCGATTGGTCTGTTTTTGGCAAAAGCACGCATAGTAGCCCCCTTTGCCAACACCCCCAGTGGTTATTTCGTCCAAAAAGCACATACTAAGCCCTTTGGAAATTTCAGCCCAAAACGTCATACTAACCCCTTTCGTTTTTTTCAGCTCAAAAAATCATACTCCCCGATTGGTCTGTTTTTGGCAAAAGCACGCATAGTAGCCCCCTTTGCCAACACCCCCAGTGGTTATTTCGTCCAAAAAGCACATACTAAGCCCTTTGGAAATTTCAGCCCAAAACGTCATACTAACCCCTTTCGTTTTTTTTCAGCTCAAAAAATCATACTCCCCGATTGGTCTGTTTTTGGCAAAAGCACGCATAGTAGCCCCCTTTGCCAACACCCCCAGTGGTTATTTCGTCCAAAAAGCACATACTAAGCCCTTTGGAAATTTCAGCCCAAAACGTCATACTAACCCCTTTCGTTTTTTTTCAGACTCAAAAAATCATACTCCCCGATTGGTCTGTTTTTGGCAAAAGCACGCATAGTAGCCCCCTTTGCCAACACCCCCAGTGGTTATTTCGTCCAAAACAGCACATACTAAGCCCTTTGGAAATTTCAGCCCAAAACGTCATACTAACCCCTTTCGTTTTTTTCAGCTCAAAAATTCATACTCCCCGATTGGTCTGTTTTTGGCAAAAGCACGCATAGTAGCCCCCTTTGCCAACACCCCCAGTGGTTATTTCGTCCAAAAAGCACATACTAAGCCCTTTGGAAATTTCAGCCCAAAACGTCATACTAACCCCTTTCGTTTTTTTCAGCTCAAAAATTCATACTCCCCGATTGGTCTGTTTTTGGCAAAAGCACGCATAGTAGCCCCCTTTGCCAACACCCCCAGTGGTTATTTCGTCCAAAAAGCACATACTAAGCCCTTTGGAAATTTCAGCCCAAAACGTCATACTAACCCCTTTCGTTTTTTTCAGCTCAAAAAATCATACTCCCCGATTGGTCTGTTTTTGGCAAAAGCACGCATAGTAGCCCCCTTTGCCAACACCCCCAGTGGTTATTTCGTCCAAAAAGCACATACTAAGCCCTTTGGAAATTTCAGCCCAAAACGTCATACTAACCCCTTTCGTTTTTTTCAGCTCAAAAAATCATACTCCCCGATTGGTCTGTTTTTGGCAAAAGCACGCATAGTAGCCCCCTTTGCCAACACCCCCAGTGGTTATTTCGTCCAAAAAGCACATACTAAGCCCTTTGGAAATTTCAGCCCAAAACGTCATACTAACCCCTTTCGTTTTTTTCAGCTCAAAAATCATACTCCCCGATTGGTCTGTTTTTGGCAAAAGCACGCATAGTAGCCCCCTTTGCCAACACCCCCAGTGGTTATTTCGTCCAAAAAGCACATACTAAGCCCTTTGGAAATTTCAGCCCAAAACGTCATACTAACCCCTTTCGTTTTTTTCAGCTCAAAAAATCATACTCCCCGATTGGTCTGTTTTTGGCAAAAGCACGCATAGTAGCCCCCTTTGCCAACACCCCCAGTGGTTATTTCGTCCAAAAAGCACATACTAAGCCCTTTGGAAATTTCAGCCCAAAACGTCATACTAACCCCTTTCGTTTTTTTCAGCTCAAAAAATCATACTCCCCGATTGGTCTGTTTTTGGCAAAAAGCACGCATAGTAGCCCCTTTGCCAACACCCCCAGTGGTTATTTCGTCCAAAAAGCACATACTAAGCCCTTTGGAAATTTCAGCCCAAAACGTCATACTAACCCCTTTCGTTTTTTTTCAGACTCAAAAATCATACTCCCCGATTGGTCTGTTTTTGGCAAAAAGCACGCATAGTAGCCCCCTTTGCCAACACCCCCAGTGGTTATTTCGTCCAAAAAGCACATACTAAGCCCTTTGGAAATTTCAGCCCAAAACGTCATACTAACCCCTTTCGTTTTTTTCAGCTCAAAAATCATACTCCCCGATTGGTCTGTTTTTGGCAAAAGCACGCATAGTAGCCCCCTTTGCCAACACCCCCAGTGGTTATTTCGTCCAAAAAGCACATACTAAGCCCTTTGGAAATTTCAGCCCAAAACGTCATACTAACCCCTTTCGTTTTTTTCAGCTCAAAAATCATACTCCCCGATTGGTCTGTTTTTGGCAAAAGCACGCATAGTAGCCCCCTTTGCCAACACCCCCAGTGGTTATTTCGTCCAAAAAGCACATACTAAGCCCTTTGGAAATTTCAGCCCAAAACGTCATACTAACCCCTTTCGTTTTTTTTCAGCTCAAAAAATCATACTCCCCGATTGGTCTGTTTTTGGCAAAAGCACGCATAGTAGCCCCCTTTGCCAACACCCCCAGTGGTTATTTCGTCCAAAAAGCACATACTAAGCCCTTTGGAAATTTCAGCCCAAAACGTCATACTAACCCCTTTCGTTTTTTTTCAGACTCAAAAAATCATACTCCCCGATTGGTCTGTTTTTGGCAAAAGCACGCATAGTAGCCCCCTTTGCCAACACCCCCAGTGGTTATTTCGTCCAAAAAGCACATACTAAGCCCTTTGGAAATTTCAGCCCAAAACGTCATACTAACCCCTTTCGTTTTTTTCAGCTCAAAAAATCATACTCCCCGATTGGTCTGTTTTTGGCAAAAGCACGCATAGTAGCCCCCTTTGCCAACACCCCCAGTGGTTATTTCGTCCAAAAAGCACATACTAAGCCCTTTGGAAATTTCAGCCCAAAACGTCATACTAACCCCTTTCGTTTTTTTCAGCTCAAAAATCATACTCCCCGATTGGTCTGTTTTTGGCAAAAGCACGCATAGTAGCCCCCTTTGCCAACACCCCCAGTGGTTATTTCGTCCAAAAAGCACATACTAAGCCCTTTGGAAATTTCAGCCCAAAACGTCATACTAACCCCTTTCGTTTTTTTCAGCTCAAAAATTCATACTCCCCGATTGGTCTGTTTTTGGCAAAAGCACGCATAGTAGCCCCCTTTGCCAACACCCCCAGTGGTTATTTCGTCCAAAAAGCACATACTAAGCCCTTTGGAAATTTCAGCCCAAAACGTCATACTAACCCCTTTCGTTTTTTTTCAGACTCAAAAATTCATACTCCCCGATTGGTCTGTTTTTGGCAAAAAGCACGCATAGTAGCCCCCTTTGCCAACACCCCCAGTGGTTATTTCGTCCAAAAAGCACATACTAAGCCCTTTGGAAATTTCAGCCCAAAACGTCATACTAACCCCTTTCGTTTTTTTCAGACTCAAAAAATCATACTCCCCGATTGGTCTGTTTTTGGCAAAAGCACGCATAGTAGCCCCCTTTGCCAACACCCCCAGTGGTTATTTCGTCCAAAAAGCACATACTAAGCCCTTTGGAAATTTCAGCCCAAAACGTCATACTAACCCCTTTCGTTTTTTTCAGACTCAAAAAATCATACTCCCCGATTGGTCTGTTTTTGGCAAAAGCACGCATAGTAGCCCCCTTTGCCAACACCCCCAGTGGTTATTTCGTCCAAAAAGCACATACTAAGCCCTTTGGAAATTTCAGCCCAAAACGTCATACTAACCCCTTTCGTTTTTTTCAGACTCAAAAATTCATACTCCCCGATTGGTCTGTTTTTGGCAAAAGCACGCATAGTAGCCCCCTTTGCCAACACCCCCAGTGGTTATTTCGTCCAAAAAGCACATACTAAGCCCTTTGGAAATTTCAGCCCAAAACGTCATACTAACCCCTTTCGTTTTTTTCAGCTCAAAAAATCATACTCCCCGATTGGTCTGTTTTTGGCAAAAGCACGCATAGTAGCCCCCTTTGCCAACACCCCCAGTGGTTATTTCGTCCAAAAAGCACATACTAAGCCCTTTGGAAATTTCAGCCCAAAACGTCATACTAACCCCTTTCGTTTTTTTCAGACTCAAAAAATCATACTCCCCGATTGGTCTGTTTTTGGCAAAAGCACGCATAGTAGCCCCCTTTGCCAACACCCCCAGTGGTTATTTCGTCCAAAAAGCACATACTAAGCCCTTTGGAAATTTCAGCCCAAAACGTCATACTAACCCCTTTCGTTTTTTTTCAGACTCAAAAATTCATACTCCCCGATTGGTCTGTTTTTGGCAAAAGCACGCATAGTAGCCCCCTTTGCCAACACCCCCAGTGGTTATTTCGTCCAAAAAGCACATACTAAGCCCTTTGGAAATTTCAGCCCAAAACGTCATACTAACCCCTTTCGTTTTTTTCAGACTCAAAAATCATACTCCCCGATTGGTCTGTTTTTGGCAAAAAGCACGCATAGTAGCCCCCTTTGCCAACACCCCCAGTGGTTATTTCGTCCAAAAAGCACATACTAAGCCCTTTGGAAATTTCAGCCCAAAACGTCATACTAACCCCTTTCGTTTTTTTCAGACTCAAAAATCATACTCCCCGATTGGTCTGTTTTTGGCAAAAGCACGCATAGTAGCCCCCTTTGCCAACACCCCCAGTGGTTATTTCGTCCAAAAAGCACATACTAAGCCCTTTGGAAATTTCAGCCCAAAACGTCATACTAACCCCTTTCGTTTTTTTTCAGACTCAAAAAATCATACTCCCCGATTGGTCTGTTTTTGGCAAAAGCACGCATAGTAGCCCCCTTTGCCAACACCCCCAGTGGTTATTTCGTCCAAAACACACATACTAAGCCCTTTGGAAATTTCAGCCCAAAACGTCATACTAACCCCTTTCGTTTTTTTCAGACTCAAAAATTCATACTCCCCGATTGGTCTGTTTTTGGCAAAAAGCACGCATAGTAGCCCCCTTTGCCAACACCCCCAGTGGTTATTTCGTCCAAAACACACATACTAAGCCCTTTGGAAATTTCAGCCCAAAACGTCATACTAACCCCTTTCGTTTTTTTTCAGACTCAAAAATTCATACTCCCCGATTGGTCTGTTTTTGGCAAAAAGCACGCATAGTAGCCCCCTTTGCCAACACCCCCAGTGGTTATTTCGTCCAAAACACACATACTAAGCCCTTTGGAAATTTCAGCCCAAAACGTCATACTAACCCCTTTCGTTTTTTTTCAGACTCAAAAATTCATACTCCCCGATTGGTCTGTTTTTGGCAAAAAGCACGCATAGTAGCCCCCTTTGCCAACACCCCCAGTGGTTATTTCGTCCAAAACACACATACTAAGCCCTTTGGAAATTTCAGCCCAAAACGTCATACTAACCCCTTTCGTTTTTTTTCAGACTCAAAAAATTCATACTCCCCGATTGGTCTGTTTTTGGCAAAAACACGCATAGTAGCCCCTTTGCCAACACCCCCAGTGGTTATTTCGTCCAAAACACACATACTAAGCCCTTTGGAAATTTCAGCCCAAAACGTCATACTAACCCCTTTCGTTTTTTTTCAGACTCAAAAATTCATACTCCCCGATTGGTCTGTTTTTGGCAAAAACACGCATAGTAGCCCCCTTTGCCAACACCCCCAGTGGTTATTTCGTCCAAAAACACATACTAAGCCCTTTGGAAATTTCAGCCCAAAACGTCATACTAACCCCTTTCGTTTTTTTTCAGACTCAAAAATTCATACTCCCCGATTGGTCTGTTTTTGGCAAAAAGCACGCATAGTAGCCCCCTTTGCCAACACCCCCAGTGGTTATTTCGTCCAAAAAGCACATACTAAGCCCTTTGGAAATTTCAGCCCAAAACGTCATACTAACCCCTTTCGTTTTTTTCAGACTCAAAAATTCATACTCCCCGATTGGTCTGTTTTTGGCAAAAGCACGCATAGTAGCCCCCTTTGCCAACACCCCCAGTGGTTATTTCGTCCAAAAAGCACATACTAAGCCCTTTGGAAATTTCAGCCCAAAACGTCATACTAACCCCTTTCGTTTTTTTTCAGACTCAAAAATTCATACTCCCCGATTGGTCTGTTTTTGGCAAAAACACGCATAGTAGCCCCCTTTGCCAACACCCCCAGTGGTTATTTCGTCCAAAACACACATACTAAGCCCTTTGGAAATTTCAGCCCAAAACGTCATACTAACCCCTTTCGTTTTTTTTCAGACTCAAAAAATTCATACTCCCCGATTGGTCTGTTTTTGGCAAAAAGCACGCATAGTAGCCCCCTTTGCCAACACCCCCAGTGGTTATTTCGTCCAAAAACACATACTAAGCCCTTTGGAAATTTCAGCCCAAAACGTCATACTAACCCCTTTCGTTTTTTTCAGCTCAAAAAATCATACTCCCCGATTGGTCTGTTTTTGGCAAAAGCACGCATAGTAGCCCCCTTTGCCAACACCCCCAGTGGTTATTTCGTCCAAAAAGCACATACTAAGCCCTTTGGAAATTTCAGCCCAAAACGTCATACTAACCCCTTTCGTTTTTTTCAGACTCAAAAATCATACTCCCCGATTGGTCTGTTTTTGGCAAAAGCACGCATAGTAGCCCCCTTTGCCAACACCCCCAGTGGTTATTTCGTCCAAAAACACATACTAAGCCCTTTGGAAATTTCAGCCCAAAACGTCATACTAACCCCTTTCGTTTTTTTTCAGACTCAAAAATTCATACTCCCCGATTGGTCTGTTTTTGGCAAAAAGCACGCATAGTAGCCCCCTTTGCCAACACCCCCAGTGATTATTTCGTCCAAAAAGCACATACTAAGCCCTTTGGAAATTTCAGCCCAAAACGTCATACTAACCCCTTTCGTTTTTTTCAGCTCAAAAAATCATACTCCCCGATTGGTCTGTTTTTGGCAACGGCACGCATAGTAGCCCCCTTTGCCAACACCCCCAGTGGTTATTTCGTCCAAAAAGCACATACTAAGCCCTTTGGAAATTTACACAACTAGAGTAAAATGTGTGTAACAACAAAAGTATAGTAACAGACATGGACTCAAATCTAATTGAGTTTTACAAGCAACTTCACAGAGACCCATAGACCTAATATTTTGAGGACCAGATGAGTGTGAGACTGGTACGTGACATCATTATCACAGGACAGACAGACAGGTGGCATCAGCATTACAGGACAGACAGACAGGTGGCATCAGCATTACAGGACAGACAGACAGGTAGCATCAGCATTACAGGACAGACAGACAGGTGGCATCAGCATTACAGGACAGACAGACAGGTGGCATCAGCATTACAGGACAGACAGACAGGTGGCATCAGCATTACAGGACAGACAGACAGGTGGCATCAGCATTACAGGACAGACAGACAGGTGGCATCAGCATTACAGGACAGACAGACAGGTGGCATCAGCATTACAGGACAGACAGACAGGTGGCATCAGCATTACAGGACAGACAGACAGGTGGCATCAGCATTACAGGACAGACAGACAGGTGGCATCAGCATTACAGGACAGACAGACAGGTGGCATCAGCATTACAGGACGACAGACAGGGGCATCAGATACAGGACAGACGACAGGTGGGCAGGAAGGGACCAGGTTTGTGTCCAGCCTCGCAGCCCACTGGTGATTTCCCTTTCTGTGCTTCTCTGTGTTCCAGGATCATGTCTGGTGGAGGCGTGACAGTGCACATGTCCAAGACAGCGACGGGTGGAGGGGGGGGCGGAGGGGGTGGTGGAGGAGGAGGCGGAGGAAGGGGGTGGTGGAGGAGGTCTGGGTGGAGGATACGGATTGGGAGGAGGTTTTGGCGGAGGTTACGGTGGTCTGGGAGGGGGGCTAGGAGGGGGTTTGGGTGGTGGTGGGTTTGGAGGAGGCCTGGGGGGTGGTGGATATGGAGGAGGGTTAGGAGGGGGTGGTGGGTACGGAGGGGGACTTGGAGGTGGAGCCAGCTCGTTCGGAGGAGGGGGTGGAGGGTTCGGAGGTGGAGCTAGCTCCTTCAGCGGGAGCAGCTACATGTCAAGCCTCAGCAGTAGCGCACGTGAGTACAGCCACACCGCCTCTACTGTAGATCACCCTCCTGTAGGGAGACACAGGAGAGATACCCTCCTGCAGGGAGACACAGGAGAGATACCCTTCTGTAGGGAGACACAGGAGAGATACCCTCCTGTAGGGAGACACAGGAGAGATACCCTCCTGTAGGGAGACACAGGAGAGATACCCTCCTGTAGGGAGACACAGGAGAGATACCCTCCTGTAGGGAGACACTGGAGATACCCTCCTGTAGGGAGACACAGGAGAGATACCCTCCTGTAGGGAGACACTGGAGAGATACCCTTCCTGTAGGGAGACACAGGAGAGATACCTTCCTGTAGGGAGACACAGGAGAGATACCCTCCTGTAGGGAGACACAGGAGAGATACCCTCCTGTAGGGAGACACAGGAGAGATGTGTATATTTGTGTTTCTGTGCAACCTGAGGTGTAACCGACTGTTGATCTCTGTCTCCTCCAGTCTCCTCCACAGTCTACTGAAGTCCTGCTGGATGTGCAGTCACAGAACACAGGAAACTGGAAACACCTCAAATCATCTAGAGACTGTAACATAACCCTTGTCATAAATAAAGGAATTTCATCGCACAAGCTTTTGTGATATTGTGTCCATAAACATCCAATCATATATACTATACATATATACTATGCACATACTGTACTATGCACTCTTGTAAAGCTCTGTCTTGGAAGTCGCTTTGGATAAAAGCGCCTGCTAAATGAATACATGTAAATATATACCACCAAAATAAAACCCACAAATCAGTGTTATATGCTTTAATTAGATGAAGGTCCAGCTGTTTACCTCTGCCACACATCAGTACATTTATAGTATTGTAATACAAGGTACTGTAATACAAATGCCAATCACTTAAAAATCTGGGAGCCGTATAAATCATAAACGGGACAACCCAACACAAACCACTCACACACCTTCATGAGAAGGCTCCAAAACAAGGTCCATGACTTTGTATAAAAAAAACGAGTTCTTGACAGAAGCTCTCTCCACACCCCAGGGCTGAACACCTCCCCCCCGCTGTCCAAACTCCCAGCTTGTGGTCCGAGTCTCACTAAGCCTCCTCACAGAAGCCCCCTCGGGGACTCGAAAGTTCCTAACAACAAACTTTCCAGTGGGAGGGAAGGAGAGGAGGAGAAGGAGAGGAGGGAAGGAGAGGGTGAGAACTTGAAGCAGCAGGGTGGAAGCTCTACTGTCCTCCTTCGCTCTGTTTTCTCTTCTGTTTGGATGGCTTCTTCCCTGGAGGCTGGTTCAACTTCCCTGGAGGCCGGCTCTTCTTTCCTGGAGACTGGTTCTTCTTTTCTAGAGGCTGGTTTGTCTTGGCTGGCGGCTGGTTCGTCTTGGCCTTCTTGGCTAGAGGCTGGGTCTTCTTTCCTGGAGGCTGGGCCTTGACCTTCTTGGCTGGAGGCTGTGAAGGACCCTCTTCTCCTCCTGCTCCTCCTCCTGCTGCTCCTGCAGGTCTTTTCCTCTTGTTTTTGTTTTTCTTCTTCCTTCCCTCTCCTCCCCCAGGTTGGTCTGCGCTGGGCACGGCAGCGCCCTTCTCCGACACGGGCACTTGCTTCTTGCGGTTTTTGCGTTTCTTGCTTTCAGGAAGGAAACCTTTCTTCTTCTTCTTCTCTGGAGCTTCTTGTTCCTGGACTACTTTCGGGATCTTGGGAAGTTTCGGCTTCCTGTCAAAACAAACACAAACAAACACAAACAAACACAGGATGACGTTCAAGTACAGACACACTCCCTAATCATCAATACCTCACAACCACTAACCCTAACAGAATAATGGAAGGGTTCTGTCATTGTTCGTGTAAGTTGTGATAGGCTGCTGGGAAGGTAGGTTGTGTGTTGTGATAGGCTGCTGGGAAGGTAGGTTGTGTGTTGTGATAGGCTGCTGGGAAGGTAGGTTGTGTGTTGTGATAGGCTGCTGGGAAGGTAGGTTGTGTGTTGTGATAGGCTGCTGGGAAGGTAGGTTGTGTGTTGTGATAGGCTGCTGGGAAGGTAGGTTGTGTGTTGTGATAGGCTGCTGGGAAGGTAGGTTGTGTGTTGTGATAGGCTGCTGGGAAGGTAGGTTGTGTGTTGTGATAGGCTGCTGGGAAGGTAGGTTGTGTGTTGTGATAGGCTGCTGGGAAGGTAGGTTGTGTGTTGTGATAGGCTGCTGGGAAAGTAGGTTGTGTGTTGTGATAGGCTGCTGGGAAGGTAGGTTGTGTGTTGTGATAGGCTGCTGGGAAGGTAGGTTGTGTGTTGTGATAGGCTGCTGGGAAAGTAGGTTGTGTGTTGTGATAGGCTGCTGGGAAGTAGGTTGTGTGTTGTGATAGGCTGCTGGGAAGTAGGTTGTGTGTTGTGATAGGCTGCTGGGAAAGTAGGTTGTGTGTTGTGATAGGCTGCTGGGAAGGTAGGTTGTGTGTTGTGATAGGCTGCTGGGAAGGTAGGTTGTGTGTTGTGATAGGCTGCTGGGAAGGTAGGTTGTGTGTTGTGATAGGCTGCTGGGAAGGTGACTCACTGGACTCCAAAGTGCTTCATGATGGCCCAGTAGATGTCGGCCAGCTGACCACTCTTGTAGCCAAGGACCTGTGAGAGAGACTGCAGCACGCCCCTGCACGCGCTGAAGGTCAACTTGCAACTTCTGGAGAGAGACCCGGAATATGAGAGAGAGGGAAAGACAAACGAACAGGAGGTTAGACGTTTTTGGCTGAAATGACCAAAGGGCTTAGTATGTGTGTTTTGGACAAAATAACCACCGGGGGTGTTGGCAAAGGGGCTACTATGCGTGTTTTTGCCAAAAACAGACCAATCGGGGAGTATGAATTTTTCAGTTTGAAAAAAAACCCGAAAGGGGTTAGTATGACGTTTTTGGCTGAAATTTCCAAAGGGGTTAATATGTGTGTTTTGGACGAAATAACCACTGGGGGTGTTGGCAAAGGGGCTACTATTCGTGTTTTTGGGTGTATGCTGTTTCCTGACCTGCTTGTTGATGATCTTGACCAGGGCGTTACAGAGCTCCAGAGCCTTGAGAACCTTGTCCTGGAACACCTTGTTCTTGCTCTGCACAGCCATCTCCTTCTCCACAGCCTCCAGGCTCTGAACATGAACACCAGGAAGACATGAACCTTTCACATCCCAGAAGCCTGCGTCCTAGGACTGGACCTCGTCCCATTACACAAACCAAGACTTGTTTCTTCACTGCTGTATATGTCAGTAAAGCTGATTGTGATTCTGGGTGCTCACCGTAGACAGCTGCTCCAGGACCCTGTAACACAGGTCTGTCCAGGGGGTGCCAGACAGCAGAACCTGAACCTCCCTGTTCTGCACCGCCCCCAGGACAAGCGCTGAGGCCTGGCCCTGCTGGTGGTCGCGGACGCCAGCGGTGATGTGATCTACGGCGGTGTCCAGCAGCTTCACACACAGGACCTGCAGGAGCAGAGGAACAACTCTAGAGAGGCTGGGAGCTAGTGTGTGTGTGGAGAGGCTGGGGGTGTGTGTGGGGAGGCTGGGTGTGTGTGGGGAGGCTGGGTGTGTGTGTGTGTGTGGGGAGGCTGTGTGTGTGTGTGTGTGGGGAGGCTGGGTGTGTGTGGAGAGGCTGGGTGTGTGTGTGTGTGTGTGTGGGGAGGCAGGGTGTGTGTGGGGAGGCTGTGTGTGTGTGTGTGGAGAGGCTGTGTGTGGAGAGGCTGTGTGTGTGTGTGTGTGTGGAGAGGCTGTGTGTGTGTGTGTGGAGAGGCTGTGTGTGTGTGGAGAGGCTGTGTGTGTGTGTGGAGGCTGTATGTGTGTGTGTGTGTGTGTGTGTGTGTGTGTGTGTGTGTGTGTGTGGACTCACGGGGAAGCGTGTGAACAGATCGGTGAACATGTTTCCTGTGAGCGGGCTCTTCCTGCGCGTCATGAAGGAGACCAGCGTCTCCTTGAACATGGCTGCCACCCTCTCCACGTCCACGCTGCCCATGAAGCTCAGCTGGAGGCCGAGGGAAGAGGGCGTCAAACACGTCTGCTAATCAGTACATTACCAAACCCCGTACACACATCTGATAACATACATTATTACTACGACACTACAGAAAGGATCAAAGTAAACTAGTTTTGCTCTCTCGTCCCTTGCTGTTTATACGTGGCATGACATGGTTTAGTAAAGTTCTGAGTTTAGGAGGTGAAGGTTTCGGAGCCTTAGTTTACCTTCTCGACAGTTAGGACGTCTGCTTTGGTCTGATCCTCGGAGGAGGGAGCGGCCCCCCTGAGCACCTTGACCAGGTACAGACACGCACTGGAACACACGGGAGGAGAGGAACACAAGATGAAGGAGCTCTCTGCTTTATGAACACCTTCACAGCCTTCTGGTAGCTTTCAGAAGAACTACTTCCTGTTCACCAGACCAGTTTTTTCTCTCGAGATGAACACCGACGGAGCCTTAAGTGCTACCATGGTTACCGCTACGATGTAGGTCGACTCACCTGAAGAAGTAGAGCGATACGGACGAGTCTGAGAGCTTCTGTGTTTTGGTCAGCAGCTTCTCCAGGAGGTCGTGCAGCTCAGCCTGACGGTCGCTCACAGTCCTGCAGTACAGCTTGGCACGACACAGCTGGTTTCTGGAAGACACGCGGAGTTACCGTAGTTACAGACTGGACTGTTTCATTTGACATCGAGTTCAAAATAAAAGTAGAAATGAACATTCAGGTGTGGAGCAGTTTGCAGAGGCACGAGGAGCGGTACGAGAACATTTGAAAAGGTATTTTTACAAATGATCAAAATAAGTATAATGTTGTATACACAGTATATGTATTGATGGGTAGTTCATATCATCAAATATTTTATTAATTATAATATTTTAAATGTACAGATGTATTTGAAAGTCCAGCAGAAGATCAAGGAGCAGAACTGAGGTGTTTCTGAAAGCAGGTGTGTATCGTGAGCGCTGAGGTGGTTCTGAAAGCAGGAGTGTGTCGTGAGCGTCGAGGTGTTTCTGAAAGTCACCTGAAGATGTCGGCTGCCTTGCGCAGGAAGTCCTGCTCCTGTTGGTCCGTGTCGGAGCTCATGCCCGCCTCGATCACCCCCAGCAGGGGCTCGACCATGCCCAGCACCAGGGGGCTGGAGCCCTGCTTGGACAGGAACACCTCCACCAGGTCCAGCACCTGGTGAAGCACAGGGTTCACTTCACACGCCGCACATCACATCACACACAGCCTTCACTTCACACGCTGCTCATTACACACACCGCCTTCACTTCACACTCTGCACATCACATCACCACAGCCGTCACTTCACACGCTGCACATTACATCACACAGCGTTCACTTCACACGCTGCACATTACACACACAGCCTTCACTTCACACTCTGCACATCACATCACACACAGCCGTCACTTCACACGCCGTACATCACATCACACACACAGCCTTCACTTCACACATTGCACATCACACACACATCCTTCATCATAGAAAAATGTCACGACTACTGCTACCAAATGCATATTTGATCAAATTATATTATATGTGAAGAAGCTGTTTGTCCAGTTGTGTGGTTTAGATCAGCTGATATATGACAACATGTTCCAACTAAGAACATCTGAATATCTTCCTGGTTCCGAGGAGGTACCTTGATCTTGAAGTCCCTCACGAGGACCTTCTCCTTGCGTGCACGCTCCTTCTCGTGCTTCTTGGCTTCAGTCTTCTTCTTCTGCTCCAGGAAGAGGGCGGCGATGCTGCCGTCCAGCTTCATCATGGCCTCGTCATCCATCTCATCGTCGTCGCTGCCGTCGCCCTCTGTGGCCTGGAAACACGCGTCATGTTACCTTGCTGTTTAGTCTTCACATGTTAGACTACACTCCACATGTTAGACTCCACATGTTAGACTCCACTCCACATGTTAGACTACCATCCACATGTTAGACTACACTCCACATGTTAGACTACACTCCACATGTTAGACTCCACATGTTAGACTCCACATGTTAGACTCCACTCCACATGTTAGACTACACTCCACATGTTAGACTACACTCCACATGTTAGACTCCACTCCACATGTTAGACTCCACTCCACATGTTAGACTACACTCCACATGTTAGACTCCACTCCACATGTTAGACTACACTCCACATGTTAGACTCCACATGTTAGACTACACTCCACATGTTAGGCTACACTCCACATGTTAGACTCCACATGTTAGACTCCACATGTTAGACTCCACTCCACATGTTAGACTACACTCCACATGTTAGGCTACACTCCACATGTTAGACTACACTCCACATGTTAGACTCCACTCCACATGTTAGACTCCACTCCACATGTTAGACTACACTCCACATGTTAGACTACACTCCACATGTTAGACTACACTCCACGTGTTAGACTACACTCCACGTGTTAGACTACACTCCACATGTTAGACTACACTCCACATGTTAGACTCCACTCCACATGTTAGACTCCACTCCACATGTTAGACTACACTCCACATGTTAGACTACACTCCACATGTTAGACTACACTCCACATGTTAGACTACACTCCACATGTTAGACTACACTCCACGTGTTAGACTACACTCCACATGTTAGACTCCACTCCACATGTTAGACTACACTCCACGTGTTAGACTACACTCCACATGTTAGACTCCAGATGTTAGACTCCACATGTTAGACTACACTCCACGTGTTAGACTCCACTCCACATGTTAGACTACACTCCACACGTTAGACTACACTCCACACGTCAGACTACACTGCACATGACATGTTTGACACTCATCCAGACTGACTCATTATATATGTAGAATTGAACATTCATTTTCTATTTATAAAAACAAACTCATAAATATAGGAGGCACCTACCATGGCGTTCTGGTTCTGAAGGACCTTCATCAGCTCTATACGGAAGTTCTGATCCACCTCTGCCGTCTCCTGCATGGGCTCATCTTCCTCCTCCAACTCCTCATCATCATCATCGTCGTCGTCACCATCCTCCTCGTCTGACTCCTCTTCTGATGCGTCAGAATCTTCCTCCTCCTCGGGCAGAAAGAGATCACACAGAATTATCTTCATCTTCACTTTGGTTCAAGTTCATCAGCATTTATATTTATATAAACAAGTACAGGTAACATCCCCACACTCGTACGGGTAACATCCACACACTTGTACGGGTAACATCCACACACTCGTACGGGTAACATCCACACACTCGTAAAGGTAACATCCACACACTCGTACAGGTAACATCCACACACTCTTCCAGGTAACATCCACACACTCGTACGGGTAACATCCCCACACTCGTACGGGTAACATCCACACACTCGTACAGGTAACATCCACACACTCGTACAGGTAACATCCACACACTCTTCCAGGTAACATCCACACACTCGTACGGGTAACATCCCCACACTCGTACGGGTAACATCCACACACTCGTACAGGTAACATCCACACACTCGTACAGGTAACATCCACACACTCGTACAGGTAACATCCACACACTCTTCCAGGTAACATCCACACACTCGTACGGGTAACATCCACACACTCGTACGGGTAACATCCACACACTCGTACAGGTAACATCCCCACACTCGTACGGGTAACATCCACACACTCGTACAGGTAACATACACACACTCGTACGGGTAACATCCACACACTCGTACAGTAACATCCACACACTCGTACAGGTAACATCCACACACTCGTACAGGTAACATCCACACACTCGTACGGGTAACATACACACACTCGTACAGGTAACATCCACACACTCGTACAGGTAACATCCACACACTCGTACAGGTAACATCCACACACTCGTACGGGTAACATCCACACACTCGTACAGGTAACATCCACACACTCGTACAGGTAACATCCACACACTCGTACAGGTAACATCCACACACTCGTACAGGTAACAAGGTAACATCCCCACACTCACCTCCATGTCTTCATCCTGGTCGTCGTCGTCTTTGCTCTTCTTCCCGTCGTCGGTCACCACCACGGCGCTGTCCTCCTCATCCTTGTCCGGGTCCAGAACCTTCCAAACACAACCGCACGATTAGTGAAACACACCCTCAGTCACTGAGGAAAACCCTGAACAACATCCTGAAAACCAGCATCGTCTTTGGTTATCTGAGGCACTTATATTCAGCTTCAACTGACAACATTTTAAAAGGGCCGAATGTTTAATGTGTTCTATGACTTAACAGCCAATGAAGATATCTAACGTGCTCAGTATCTCTCTAGTTGCCCCCCTCATGCCCCGGGGTGCAGCTGCCACCTACGTCCAGGATGGCGTTGAGCGCGCGGGCCGTGACGTGAGGGCAGATGTCCGTGAACACCGTCTTGCAGACCTGCCGGATGTGACGGCTGGGCTGAGAGAGCAGAGACAGCAGGATGTCCCACCACCACCTCCGCCCAGTGAGGCTCCTCCTCCTCCCCCTCCGCTGCACCAGAGAGAGAGAGAGGGGGAGGGGGGGGGGAGAGAGACAGAGACGCAGAGACACAGAGGGAGAGAGAGGGGGAGGGGGGGGGAGAGAGGAGAGAGAGAGAGAGGTGAGAGACGGATGAGAGAGAGAGAGGTGATGAGATTGAGGTCGAGTTGGGGGGGGAGAGGGATGCAGAACTTTCCTGGCCTCCCACTCGAGGAGGGGCCTTGTAGGCCCCTACGTAGGGGCCCCCGCAGTCGATATCTTAAAGATGTCTGTCCTAGGGTGTTTCTTTTCCGTTTCCTCTCCCCGGTTGCCTGGGATCCGTTGATTCCTTCAATTGAATCGTACGCCTCGCCTGACCTTTCGCTCATCTATCGCCGCGGCACTTGTCGACTTGGCCGTCGACCATTCGGCTCGGGGGGGGTGACGTCCGAGGGCGCAACTTTCCTATCTTCTTCCCTCCCCAGACCGCTGGTCCACTCGCGGGTGGGGGTGGCGTAGATGACTTTCTGCTTTGCTACGGGCGGGGGAAGGGGGTGGGTGGGGAAACTGAACCTCCTTACGGGGCCGTGGGAGAGAGGGTACCGGCAAATCGACTTGGGAGGTGGTGGCGGACGTCTCATATGATCTCCCTTCGCCGCTGGCTGGGCCCCTTCATGTTAGGACGGCCCAGACCCCCGGTGCGATTGTGGTGGGGAGAAGAGGAGCCATTTTCCACGTCAAACCCTACTTTTCTGGCCCCAACGACATCTTTCTCTGTCGCACACAATCTCCTCCAGTCTGAGCAGTGGCGCGCGGGGGTACTCATGCACCTTAGTGACGAGCTGCGAAGGGGGGGTGGGCAGAGTTATCCATGACTCCCCCGGAGGGTCCGTCAATTGGGATGAGGCGTGCTATTTTACGACCCGGCGATTTTGAGGTTGTACGTGCTGGGCGAGTCGTTGTCGCGGTGCGACTTCCTCGCTTTAACCGCTTATATCTGCAGGTTCCTCCGGCCCCCTACTCACACACCTGCTTATACGGTCAATTTCCCATCGTGGGTAAGCGGCTCCCAGGCACCGAGCTGGCCCCTAGATGACCCCCTCCCGTACCGTCCCCCATCCGTCCGGTTCATCCGTGGGGGAACTAACTCACCCGCGGGGGAGGGGGGAGAGTGAAAGAGGGATGAAGACGATCACTCGGCCCTCGCTCCGGGCGGTTCACCCTTTCCCTACCTAGCGCTACAGGCATACACCTGTCGGTTTATTACCCCGCTTCACGTTCGTGCGAACCCCCCACCTTATCTGCCTCATCCCATCGAGATGTCCCGGTCGTCGTGTCTACTCCCCCGTGGCATCCATCCCATCTATCACTTAGATGCACCCTATTTATTGACGCTTGGGCCGGGGGCGGGAAGAGCTGAGGAGTTTAGGCGGGCTAGCCGGTCCCATATCAAGGGGGGGGCGGGTAGTTCGGTGGGGACGGGGTTTCGTGGGTCCATTGAGTTGCGTCAGCCGGTCAGGGGGGGGGGAGGAGAGACCGAGAGAGAGAGAAGAGATGGGGGGGGGAGAGAGAGAGAGGGAGGGAGGCGAGAGAAGAAGAGAGACGAGGAAGAAGATGGGAGGGGAGGGGGGGGGAAGGAGGGGAGGGGAGAGAGAGAGGAGAGAGAGAGAGAGAGAGAGAGCAGAAGGAGAGAGAGAGAAGAGAGAAGAGAGAGAGAGAGAGGGGAGAGAAAGAGAGAGAGAGAGATAGGAGAAATAGGAGAGAGAGACGAGGAGAGAGAGAGAGAGAGAGAGATCACAAGTAAGGGAACATCCGTCAGCACCTCTCTCTACCATTAGTATTTTGTGATTGTGTAATTCCACGTCCAGCGGTGATGTCATACCTCCCGCCTTCTTCTTCCTCTTGGACTTCCTCTCCTGAGCCTTCTGCATGCAGCTCTGCAGGTCGCTCATCAGCTCCACAAAGTCATCCGGAGCCTTGAGAAGCAACACACGGACATGATGTCACAGCTGTCACCAAACACGCCTCCCCTCTCCTCCCCGCAGACGAGCTCACCTTGAACAGGTGGATGCCGACCAGCAGGAAGAGCTGCTGGAAGACACGCCCCTCCGGGCTGTTGGCTTTCTCTGCTCTCTTCCTCAGCGTTGCCACCGACGACAGCATGCTGCAGGGGGCGGGAAGCAACAACAGATCAGTCTCACCGCTGCTCTGACATCACAGCTCTGACATCACTGCTCTGACATCACTGCTCTGACATCACTGCTCTGACGTCACTGACAGAACTCTGGGCCGCAGTGTGATGTCATGCAGGGTCAGGTGGATGTATCTGGCTCTGGTGTCATGGTGACAACCAGGCAGGTGTGCTAAACCGTAGAGGTCTGTTATCTGCATCATCATCCCACCATCCCTCCCCTCTGTAGCCCCTCCCTCCCGCCCCTCCCTCTGTAGCCCCTCCCTCCCACCCCTCCCCTCTGTACCCCCTCCCTCCGGCCCCTCCCAGCGTGTGAGCTACCTGTCCCAGGCCTGCCTCTGCAGGGTGCTGAAGGGCCGGAGGGAGCAGGCGTGCTGAGGCTGCCTCAGCAGGCTGTCAGCAAACTGCACCAGGAAGTAGATCCACACGGAGCCGTCCAGACGCACCCCGCGGACGCGGCGCAGGTTCAGGGCCTCCGCCTCGGGGGAGACGCCCAGCACAGGCAGGTGGTTCATGTGCTGCAAGATGCTGGAGGAGGGAAGGTCGTTTAGAACGCTTATTTGACAAGGACAAGCGATGGTCAAAGTGCTGTATGGGCAGATTAGCAAGGTGTGTGTGTGGTGGTGGGGGGGGGTACGTGAGACAAACATCTGTCAGAGTGAGAGAGGTGTGTGTGTGGTGGGGGGGGGGTACGTGAGACAAACATCTGTCAGAGGTAGAGAGGTGTGTGTGGTGGTGGGGGGGGTACGTGAGACAAACATCTGTCAGAGTGAGAGAGGTGTGTGTTCCAGAAAACATCTCTACAACTTGAACAAGATGTAATGTTACTCAACTGACTATCCAAGCACACTTTAGCGATGCAGGTAATGCTATCCAAGCACACTTTAGCGATGCAGGTAATGCTATCAAAGCACACTTTAGCGATGCAGGTAATGCTATCCTAGCACACTTTAGCGATGCAGGTAATGCTATCCAAGCACACTTTAGCGATGCAGGTAAAGCTATCCAAGCACACTTTAGCGATGCAGGTAATGCTATCCAAGCACACTTTAGCGATGCAGGTAATGCTATCCAAGCACACTTTAGCGATGCAGGTAATGCTATCCAAGCACACTTTAGCGATGCAGGTAATGCTATCCAAGCACACTTTAGCGATGCAGGCTGCTCTCTAAAACGATGAATCTCTCACCCGAAGCTGCCGTTGACGAGGACAGCTCGCGTGCGGTCGTCCAGCGGTACAGAGAGGACGGCCTGTGTCTCTGGGATGTCTGGAGTGGCCTTCGCTGTACTGAAGAACGCGTGGAAGAACACAAACCTGCCAGACATCACAGCAGCAGTTAGCATCTATGCTAACACCAAAACACCAGCACACCAGCGACGGAGACCATGGCGGAGCTAGCTCACCTGGCGATATCAATCACCAAATCCTCGTCCTTCTTCACTTGGTTGTTCTCCACTATGGAGACGAGACGTGGTATGATCCATTTCCTCAGACGGAAGAGAGAGCTCTCTTTCCTGTGGGGTAACCAGGGAAACTCATCAACTTTAGTTTGGAGACACAGAAAAGGGGGTGGTACCATAGGAACCTAGATATACAGTTCAATACAAGGCTTCCTAAACTCTACAGGAGCTGAGAGACACTCCTCCCAGGCTCCGTACTCACTGGCCTCCCTCCTCCTGGTTCTCCTTCTGCCTGCGGGTGGCAAAGTCCAGACATGCGTCCATGTGTGGGTGGAGGAACATGTCCTGAAGCCAGGCCACGTAGCTCCTGAGGACCTGGGGCTGCAGGTGAGCCACCACCCTCCACACGGAGGGCACCACGGGGTAGCCCTGGTTGGTGAGCAGGGAGAAGCCCTTCATCACAGCCATCTGCTTCTCCTCGTCCGGACACACGCGGAGGAACTCGCCCACGTTGGTCTCCATCTCCGGGGCGAACTTGAAGCGGTCGGGGAGCTGAGGGGGGGCATGACGGTCGGGGACATTGAGCATGACGATCGGGGACATTGAACACTCTCACAGAACATCCACTCAAACTAAACGAAGCGGGCGTTGATGTAAAACTGCGTTGTTCGCTTTGGATGTTAGCTGCATTCATTTAATAAGTCATGTATCACTAACAGGTACTCTGGAGCGATCCTCTGAGAACGTACCTGGGCAGAGACCACGTGTTCCCCGTAGTGGCGCATGACGTCCCCAGACAGGACCACCTTGATCTGGGACAGGGACAGCAGGGGCAGGGCAGACCCCAGCAGACGGAACGCCAGGTAACTGGGGGGCGTGGCCACACACAACCACAGGTAAGACTTTCTCGCCAGGAGTTCCTCACAAGTACTAGAGGATCCTGCCCTTGTACTGATGACTAGGGGGTGTTAAAAGCATTTTGGATATTTCTGAGTAGCTTGGTAATAGTTGTAATGTTATTATGATATTTATTTATAGAGCCTTATCTGCTAGCGTGTGTTTACTGTGTGGGTCTTGATGTGTGGTATGTGTGTGTGTATGTGTGTGGTGTATGTGTGTGGATGTGTGTGTGTGTGTGTGTGTGGTGTGGGTAGTGTGTGTGTGTGTGTGTGTAGGGTGTGTATGGTGTGGTATGTGGTGTGTGTGTGTGGTGTGTAATGTGTGTTGGTGTGCTTACTGCGTAGGTCCTGGCGGGTCTTTGAGCATGCCGTTGATGATGGTCTCGTTCCAGAAGAGCTCGAAGTTCTTCTCCTTCAGAGACACCTGCAGGAGATCCAGAGCGACACCAGGGAGCTGCTGGTCCTTCTTCACCGAGCGAGCCGCGATCCTCAGCACCTCCGTCAGCCTGGGGGGAGGGGGGGTAGGAAGGGAGGGAGGGAGGGAGGGAGGGAGGGAGGGAGGGAGGGAGGGAGGGAGGGAGGGAGGGAGGGAGGGAGGGAGGGAGGGAGGGAGGGAGGGAGGGAGGGAGGGAGGGAGGGAGGGAGGGAGGGAGGGAGGGAGGGAGGGAGGGAGGGAGGGGCGAGAGGAGAAGGATAGAACACAAAGTTGGTCAGGACAGACACACACTCCTTTTCAAGCTTCATCTCCACTAACTACTCTTAGATAATAAAAGCTGCGATTGGAAACAGTGACCCCCAAAAATATACAGAATTTGACATCATGAAATAAAAATGATGAAGTGACCCACTTGGGGATGTTGTCAGGGGGTGACGATGGTGGAGGTCCCCAGCAGCTTGTTGAGCTTCTTGGGCTTGAGGACCTGGGGGGAAGCGCTGGAGGGCCACCAGCAGGAGCTGCAGCTGCTCTGGGGTGTTGAAGGCGGAGGACAGGTCACTCTTAAGAGCCCCAAGCAACACCTCCTCAAACACCTCCACGGGGGTCTGCAACACACACACACACACGTCAGACAAAACACACCAGCCAGGCAGACACACACACACCAGCGACAACACACACCAGTCAGCCAGACAGACCAGCACACACACACAGTCAGCCAGACAGACACACCAGCCAGACAGACACACACACCAGCACACACACCAGCCAGACCGACACACACAAACCAGCCAGACACAGCCAGACAGACACCACCAGCCAGACAGACACAACAAGCAGACAAACACCAAAAAAGAACTCTTTATGATAATAACAACGGAAGATCAATCCGAGTTTGAAGGCAACTGAAAGTGTGAGTAGATCCTTGATCTCCTGCTTGTACAGCGCTCAGGCTAAGGTTTGTCCAGCATCAGTTACCTCGTTGAGGATGTCCACCATGGTCTTCCTAGGAAGATCCTTCAGATGTTCCCTGTGCTGGGAGAGACTCTGGAGGAGCTGCACACACTGCAATATCACCTGGGGTTCCTGGAACACACACACACACGTTACACACACACACACGTACACACACACACACACAACGTTACACACACAAACGTCACATACAGGTCACACAACGTCACACAAACGAGCTGCACTTCTTTATAAAATATAAAAGTCTTACCTTGGAGAGACGGCTGGACTGAGAGAGGGCGAGCACACCAAAGAAGTTTCCAAACAGCGCATTTCTGATCAGTTTCTGCAGACGACAAACACACGAAATAAGGCCCGACAGTTAGCCCAGAGTCTGCAGCTTGCAGAAGCAGGGTCGCAGCTGCAGGGTCCGCAGCTTGCGTGAGAAGAGAAGTCTGTTTACCTTCTTAACCGTCTCCAGGTTGTGCTTCTCTTTGATCAGATCCAGAGCGTTCTGCAGAGGAACATCTTCAAACAGGCTCAGCACCTAAAAACCACAAACACAAGTTAGCATATTATGCTCTACGGTAACTGAGACGCTCTAACGCTGAGCTATACCGACTATAGCGGTAGCCCAGGAGACATGTGTGACCTACCTGACCCAGAGCCAAGCTGAACCCGGGCCGGGCAATCTCCCTGGTGTGGCCAAGCCCATCTACCAGCCTCTTCAAGGAGTATTTCAACTCATCGGGCTGAAACAAATATGCAAAAGACACATTATAGATCAAGATTATAGATGTTGTCAGTGGCACTAACACAGAATACATCAGTTATTCGGTTCGGTTAATGGAAAGTTGGAAGGCTAGCTTTGAAAATAGTAATTTCATACACAGTTTGACAACTCAGTCAACTGTCCTGTGATGAATATGAACTGTCGGGATCTGTGCCGTGGGGAACCCCGCTGTGTCTGGAGTCTTTTAAACTCAGAAAAACACACGTGGCCGGTGTGACGTATAACGCTAGTTGCAGCAAAGTTGAGTTAGCTTAGCCAGCTAGCGGAGTGTGAGCCTGACATTATTAGTAAACTAGCTTACATTTGTTTGAATACGTTGCATACATAACGTTTCCACCGCACACACTTAAGAATTTAGCAAACTAGTCAATGATTGAAAACAGTACAGATGGCTAGTTAGCAACTAGCGATCTAGCTAGCTGAAAATATACACGTACCTTTTTACTGTTTTTTAAATACTCTACGAGATCTTCAATTGCTTTTAATCGTATTTCCTGTTCGGGTTTAGCGATGTCCCAGAAGAAGTCAAGGAACTCTCGATTCTGTAAGAGAATACCCTTGGCATCAGTTACTTTTGGTCGCACTGGTTCTTTTTCTATCTCCCCCATGTCTGCATGCATTACACTAGCCATGCAACATCCCCGTGTTGGTTTCAGAGAGAAACGTGCTTGACCCCAGAACAGAGTACTTCCGGGTCTAGCGGAAATGAACAACATGCCATAAATTCGTAACTTTTATATTATTATTCACTTTTTATATTATAACAGTTATACATTGGAGGAAAAATGTAATATTTTCAATTTATTTATTTGTTTTAATAATGGTAATACATTTGACTAGATTACTTGTGTGAAAAGTAAAACGTAGTCTAGAAAGGCGCGAAAAACGTAATCCTTATAAAATTACCTTTTAATATGATTATGGAAGCAAATCAGTGCCATAATCTGTTTGGCCTGAGGAGGGAGCGCTGCAATTGGACCTTATTGCTGCAGTTGGATAGGTCAGAAATTGGTTCGATTGCATTGAGGATCAGATTTTTTAAGGTCGAAATGATATCAAGGACAACTTTTATATCAAGGATCAAGGACGCTATGTTAAACACAATTGACTTATGCTAAAACCGAAGTTCAATGTAAGTTAGCCTATTAATATAAATAGCCTACAGTAGCCTAGGCTATCCTCCGACCAGCGGTCAGAACTAGTGACAGACACTGGATGCTCAAATGTAAATTGTTCGTTGTGCCCGAATCACAGTGGTTTAGTAGGCTAGAGGTCGGGTTAAAGTTAACCCGTGATACGATCACCTGCCTGGTATAAGTGCCAACCCTTTTCCAAACAGTTTCCAAGGACGACTTTCCAGATATTTATGTGTTACAAAGAATCTGGCAAATCTGTCTGGACTCCTACTTAGCAGTTTGCTAATAAGGTTTAAAGGAAGCTGTTTTGACCTATTAGAGCAGATGTAGTCTTTGAAGATCTCAGCGAGTGAGAGTGTGTTGCCAAGACTGAACCACATGCCAGACTAGACAGGCTTCCGTGGCGGAACAATAGAGATAGATAAATTAAAAAAAGGACCATCAAATCCAGTGTGCGCTGCAGCAGTCAGTGTGCTGTAAACCATGATACAAGTTTTTTTTTATTAAAGAAAAAGTGACAAATTAACAACCAAAACGTGATATTTCTTCCCTCGGAGATGCACAGTGCGGGGGCAGGGCCGTGGGGGTCGGCTCGTGTACCTGTCCAGCGAGCCGGGGACGGATGTTCAGTTTGAAACAGGAAGCCCAGCTTGCTCGCTTCATCTGATCAGTGTGAGGTTGTCAGTGAGGCGACGCAGCCTGGAAAGGCTTTATTGAAGGTAATAAAATAAAGTTATATCTGTCTGGAGTAGTAGTGGGTAAAACGAATGTAGAAGACGGGTTGATCGTTTTTTAGTTGAATGAAAAGTGTTTTGTAATGCTGGTGAGTGTCTTCTGATATATTTGTTTAATTTTATGGGTCAGTATTAGAAGTTGTTTGCTTCTCTGATGTATGTCAACATCATTTACATTTACTAAGTACATTTTTTGCGAGATACAGTCAGGACATTGCATTATAGATTTTTTCTCTCTCCGTAAGTCTATTTATGACCTTAAATATTAGAATTAACGCATTCTGTTTCTCATTAAATCTGTTCACTTCTCTGTGGATTTTTTTCACACCAATTGTGTTGTTAATTTAGTTGAAATACAGTTCTATTAACACGTTAAAGGTGAGAGATAGTGTATTTCTTCATTATTTTACAGCCATGCGATGGTCTGTATGTGGTTCTTTACTACAGACAGTTTCCAGGAAGGATCTGTGCACTTTTTACAGTTGTCGCTTCAGCTGAGCTTTACGGTTTCTTTGGCTGATAGAAGTGCTTCCTTTCCCCTCGTGGTCAGTCAGACTGACCTGAAATCACACATCATGACTGTGTTCTCAGAAAGCAGAGCATTCAGAGCTGGAGACTTGTGAACATTACAGTACATTAAAACAACACCTTTGCCAGAAATTAGACCACTATTACTGAGGTCGAGATTAATTTTGTAGCATGTAATAAAACGATGCTATGATTAAAAGACGCGCATGATTAATCAAACCCAGATGTCAGAAAGACCCGTGTCCTGGTTCTTGTGTTTCAGCGATGCTCGCCGTGCCGAGCCCTGACTGGTCTCTCCTGGCCTGCATCTCCATGGCTTCTCTCTCTCTCTTTACTGTTTTCTGTCTTTGGTGCAAAAAGAAACACAGTGAGTAATCGTTATTGTTTTATACATTAACATATATTTAGTCATTTAGGCCATTACGTCATTGTCTCATGAACATTTCCTCTTTTGTGAAAGCCGTTCTTGGAACAGCCACCACAGTAATATTGCACAACTGTTGAGTTACACAAGACAAGACAACAAATGTTCCTCTCTGACAGGGTTGATCCAGGAGAATCACATATACGACCCTCAGGTGTTGTAAGTATAAATGACTTATTAACTATTAAATGACACTTTATCACAATTCACAAATGCTCAATAACACTGGGAGGAAAGTAGGCCTACAGTGTCTCTCATGAAGCATAATTAAATGAATTATTTTCATATATTATTTCAATCTCAACCTGTTGTAATGTTCACGACCTGCTCCACACAGTCAGCGAGGGGGAAGCAGGTTTGCAGTAACACGGTCTAAGACAGGTGGGCAACATCTATCAAACATACATTTCTGATTTTATATATACATTTGACAGCATTGATCGCTATTAAGCATTAACACAATATCTCATTTGTGAATTGGTTTTAGACTAATAGGCACATTAATACAGTTTAATCACTCCTTTCTAGTCATATACGGCCAAACCGAATCATGTTGAATCTGTCTTTTCTAGTCATACGGCCAAACCAAATAATGCGCCAGTTGCCGTTGACGCCCCCCACAGTAAGTATCATGTAAAGAGAGTAACTATCCTCTATATGAATATGATCCTTAAATTGACATTTTATAGCAAACATTTCATCACCTTGAATAAATGTAACAAAATCAAGAACAGCTTTTACAAAGGCAGGACAACTACAGAACAATGTGTAAATTTTGCGGGTAAATGTGTTCAAATGCCGACACCTTTCAGTTAACGGCTGTGAGAATTACCCTATACTTGTTCTAGGTTCTGTATAGGTTCTTAAAATTTGCAGTGAAGGTAAAAATAAGCACATATATGCATGCAAAGGAACTATCAGTGAAAGTGATGACTGTTTTCAGGGAGCCCGCGACATTTCGGACACAAAGCTCACAAGGTAAGCTGTTCAGAAACTGGACATTTCCATGGACTGAACTTAACATTCAACAAAACATAGGCTACCTTGAGATTGTACATAAAAATGCTTTCAGTTTCTGTATAGTAAGTAGGCCTAGATATTTATAGACATACTGAAAACGGAATCTGCAGTAGACCTACATATTTATAAATACTGTATGTGTGTCTGTTGGTGTATATTTAAAAATAAGATCAAAATGGCTTGGTGATGTTTGTGCGATGGGCTCATCATCACTCTCTGCTTGTTTTTTTTAAACCACAACGTACCTCAGACACTCTGACCAGCCCCTAACACTACACACTCTGACCAGCCCCTAACACACCACACTCTGACCAGCCCCTAACACCCCACACTCTGACCAGCCCCTAACACTCCACACTCTGACCAGCCCCTAACACTCCACACTCTGACCAGCCCCTAACACTCCACACTCTGACCAGCCCCTAACACTCCACACTCTGACCAGCCCCTAACACACCACACTCTGACCAGCCCCTAACACTCCACACTCTGACCAGCCCCTAACACTCCACACTCTGACCAGCCCCTAACACTCCACACTCTGACCAGCCCCTAACACTCCACACTCTGACCAGCCCCTAACACTCCACACTCTGACCAGCCCCTAACACTCCACACTCTGACCAGCCCCTAACACTCCACACTCTGACCAGCCCCTAACACACCACACTCTGACCAGCCCCTAACACACCACACTCAGACCAGCCCCTAACACTCCACACTCTGACCAGCCCCTAACACACCACACTCTGACCAGCCCCTAACACCCCACACTCTGACCAGCCCCTAACACTCCACACTCTGACCAGCCCCTAACACCCCACACTCTGACCAGCCCCTAACACTCCACACTCTGACCAGCCCCTAACACTCCACACTCTGACCAGCCCCTAACACTCCACACTCTGACCAGCCCCTAACACTCCACACTCATGACCAAGACGTTTCCTTTCTAAAACATGACATCATTTCTCATCACTTAAACAAAATAAATAAACATAAATGGAGGACATTTTACAAAAAAATACAACAATTCCCTTTTCTTATAAAAACAGAAAGGCACCATACAGAAGGTAGATAGAAAGCGACAGAACTGTCTAACTGAGTGAAATTATTTTTAAATATTTAGAAAAGAAGGCAAGAGAAGAGTTCAAATATCAAAATACTCACGACGGTAAGATCCATAACATGGATTAATTACGATATATAGTGCACAATCCATCTGATATGTACTGATTTAGATGTCATCTTTCACCAATCAACAACTCACCTTTTTCTCTGTCACTTTAGCTACAGGAACCTGTGAACCTACATATGTGTAAGTGGACATCATCACCTAATGCATGTTCTGAACCACAGAACGTTGTACATTTACAGTATTTCATTTCTGTGTACATGGTCTTTGCAGAGATCCAATCCCTGGCCTAGTTTACCAGAACATTGATGAAACCATGAAGGCACACCAGAGGGACTCTGAGTCGGGTAAACAAGCGCTCATGTCTTCGTGCCTCAACTGTCAAGAGATTTTAGACGGCATCGTTGTTCTAAGACTTCAGTGTTGATTGTCCTCACTTGCTGTTTTGCGATCTGAGTTACGCGGCATTTTAAAAGTTATCTATTAAACTAAAGACTGCGTTGCATGTATAGGAAACACTAGTTCCATTACAGTACGTGGCTTGTAAGGTCAATGGAAAAGTTACATAAACAAGTGAGGGGGAGGAAGAAGAAATGTCAAGCCTCAACAAAAGCATGTTTGATCTGCAACAAGCAAGACAAAAGATACCAATACCAAATTAATACCTCTGTTCCTCTTGAGAAATGGAGAACTTTGATTTAAGAGTTGTTGCACGTTACATGTTAACGTATTCTTGCTTCTTCAGACACTGAACAATGTCCGTACGAGAATGTTTTCCCGCCGTTACCTCCGAGCGACACCATGAACAGCTGTAACGGTACGGCTGGCCAGCGTTGGCTAATGTTGCAAATAGGATCAACCTGTTTTAATAAGCAGGATATCCTGAAAGCTAAATATTCATCTTCATTTCAGTATGAAAGTCAGTATGCATAAAGAGCGCTAATCCACGAAAACAGCACAACCCTGAACTGTCTGATTTGAAAGAAAAAAAGTGTATTATGTCATGAATACAAATTATGTTTTTGTTGGCAAATAAGTAGGCTTTACATATGTTTGATCCTTTTTTTCACTTCTTGATACATTTTTTGTTTTCTGACACCCACAGATGTGTCAGACTATGAGAACACGGACTTCCTGGATCAGGTGAAGAAGGACCTGGAAGATGGTACATTCTACTGGACACACACACACACACACACACACCTCACTGCTGTACTAGGACTACACACACACACACACCTCACTGCTGTACAAGGACTACACACACACACACACACCTCACTGCTGTACAAGGACTACACACACACACACACACACCTCACTGCTGTACAAGGACTACACACACACACACACACACACACACACACCTCACTGCTGTACAAGGACTACACACACACACACACACACACACCTCACTGCTGTACTAGGACTACACACACACACACCTCACTTCTGTACTAGGACTACACACACACACCTCACTGCTGTACTAGGACTACACACACACACACACACACCTCACTGCTGTACTAGGACTACACACACACACACACACACACACACACCTCACTGCTGTACTAGGACTACACACACACACACACACACACACACACACCTCACTGCTGTACTAGGACTACACACACACACACGCACACACTCTCCACACTGCTGTACTAGGACTACACACACACACCTCACTGCTGTACAAGGACTACACACACACACACACACACACACACACACTCCTCACTGCTGTACTAGGACTACACACACACACACACACACACACGCACACACACACCTCACTGCTGTACAAGGAACTGAAATGGACCCTTTTCTACCTCACAGATGAACCCGACTATGTGAATGCAGATAATGAAGGTAGTGGTTGATCTGGAAACCACCATCTCTACCTAAAGTGGGGAGTGACTTCTTCTGTAATAATCTGACAGCTCAGCGGCCCAGGCCTACGGACAGGGATCTGCTGCCACCTAGTGTTCAAACCTGTAATAGTCTTTACTTTGACCTTGTGATAAATAATTCCACTTCTGCTCTGTAAATAAATATTTTGTATTTGTTGTTGCTGAATTAAAGCTAAATAAAAACATTAGTCATGATGTATAGAAAAGGCCATTTATTACAGATATTTTCATGGAAGGGGGTTGGGGTTTAGAATAATCTAGATATAAGGGTAGAACGGGGGGGAGGGAGGAGTGAGAAGGAGGGAGGGGGGGGAGGGAGGAGGAGGGAGGGGGGAGGGAGGAGAGGGAGGGGGAGGGAGGAGGGAGGGGGGGGGAAGGAGGGAGGGAGGAGTGAGGGATGGGAAGGAGGGAGGAGGAGGTGAGAAGGAGTGAGGGGGGGGAGGGAGGAGTGAGGGGGGGGGGAAGGAGGGAGGGGGGGGAGAGGAGGAGGGGGGGAGGGAGGAGTGAGGGGGGGAGGGAGGAGGGAGGGGGGGGGGAAGGAGTGAGGGGGGGAGGGAGTGAGGGGGGGGAAGAGTGAGAGGAGTGAGGGGGGGGGGAAGGAGTGAGAAGGGAGTGAGGGGGGGAGGGAGGAGTGAGGGGGGGGGGAGGAGGAGGAGGGGGGGGGAGGGAGGAGTGAGGGGGGAGGAGGGGGGAGGAGGTGAGGGGGGGAGGGAGTGTACAAGGAGGGGGGGTGTAGAGGGGGTAGCAGGGAGGTGGTAGGAGTGTGGGAGGGTAGATTGGGGGGTGTTAGGGGTAGATGGGGGTAGATAGGGGGGTGTTAGGGGTAGATGGGGGTAGATAGGGGTGTTAGGGGTAGATGGGGGGTAGATAGGGGTGTTAGGGGTAGAGGGGGGGTAGATAGGGGTGTTAGGGGTAGGTGGGGGTAGGTGGGGGGTGTGTGGGGGTAGATGGGGGTAGATAGGGGTGTTAGGGGTAGATGGGGGTAGATAGGGGTGTTAGGGGTAGGTGGGGGTAGGTGGGGGTGTTGGGGGTAGGTGGGGGGGTTGTGGGGGTAGGTGGGGGTGGTTGGGGGGGTAGATGGGGGGTAGGTGGGGGTGTTGGGGGTAGGTGGGGGTAGGTGGGGCTAGGGTTAGCTGGCAGGAGGAGGCGTGGTCTTGCTACACAGGCGTCCCAGCAGCCCAGCCATCTGCAGGAGAGAGTTCACCCCCTCAGACACCTTCATGTGGGTGTAGCCGATCTCCTGGGAGAGGGACAACATCTCATTAGGTTCACTACATGTAGAGGAGCTACAGAGGAGAGGGACAAACATCTCATTAGGTTCACTACATGTAGAGGAGCTACAGAGGAGCTACAGAGGAGCTACAGAGGAGCTACAGAGGAGCTACAGAGGAGCTACAGAGGAGCTTCAGAGGAGCTTCAGAGGAGCTACAGAGGAGCTACAGAGGAGCTACAGAGGAGCTACAGAGGAGCTACAGAGGAGCTACAGAGGAGCTACAGAGGAGCTACAGAGGAGCTTCAGTCCCTCTGCTGGCGTCCTCGTCTCCCCAGAAGCTGCTTCTCACCTTGATGTACTCCAGCTTCAGGTACTCGGCCATCTGGAAGGTCTTGCACACCCTGAAGATGTTCCCGATGATGTCTTCAGGAGAGTAGCCCAACGCCCACAGCTGCTCTATGATCTGAGCAGATACACACACACACACCACACACACACACTTCCTGCTTCAGAGGACGTCACTTCCTGCTTCAGAGGACTACACTTCCTGCTTCAGAGGACGTCACTTCCTGCTTCAGAGGACGTCACTTCCTGCTTCAGAGGACGTCACTTCCTGCTTTCATCTGAGCAAGGGGGCTAAAGAAAGGCACTGAAGGTGAGTTTGGTACCTTGTACGCCTCATCGATGTCGGCGTTGACACAATGTCCCAGCATGCTCTTCACCAGGAGGGGGTGTGGTTCATCACACACCTAAACACAGAACACAGGGTCACTCCTGGACACCGCATGGAGCTCGGCTAAAACAGCGCTCTTATTCTGACAGGTCGTCACATCCAGTGTGAGGAAACGATACCTTGAAGACGTTTTCACTGTTGATGTAGCCAAACCCAGAGTTGGTGGACTGCAGGTTGTTCAGGGCCTGAGAACACAGACAGGAAACAGGAGCATTTACAACTCACTACGGTGACTGCACACGTGTTCACATGGAAACATTAAAGCACAGGCGAGGTCCTCCTCCCTTACCCCTCTCCTCTTCCTACTTCCCCCCACCACCTACTTGCCTCCTTCACCTCTTCTAACGCCCCATCCACCTCTCCTCCCCTTCCTCCCTGCCCACTTCCTCCTCCTCCCCACCTGTCTCATGTCCCCCTGGGCGGTGAAGATGATGGCCTCCAGGCCGTCGTCGGTGGTCAGCAGAGCCTCCTTCTCCACCACCTCCAGCAGGCGAGCCATGATCTGCTCGTCCCTCAGCTTGCTGTAACGCAGCACGGCGCAGCGAGACTGGATGGGCTCTGGAGGACACCAGGGTGTTGTGTTGTAGCACAGGCTATATTATGGGATGTCTAGGAGCTTGACCACGCGTCTGTATGGAGTCACACTCACCGATGATCTTGTCGGAGGCGTTGCAGGCCAGGGCGAAGCGGGGTGGTCTTGGAGTAGATCTCCATAGTCCTTCTGAGGGCTTGCTGTGCCCCATCTGTCATACTGGGATCAGGAAAGGGACAGGGGGGATTTGAACCTGGGAACTCTTGATGCTGCAGCCTTTCATGATGAGGACAGATGTGGACATCATTAGATGTAGATCAGTGAACAGTCTGTTTACAGAAGCATACCTGTCTGCCTCGTCGAGAATGACGATCTTGTGTCGCCCTTTCGGGAGTGTGACTTTCTGTTGAGCGAACATCTTGATCTTGTTCCTGACCACATCGATACCTCTGAAAGGATGAGGGACGGCACTCGCTTTAGACTCAGATACAAGTATTCAAACTGGGCACCACGTGGAAACACCAAGCCTTTAAATAGTTTATGTTAGTTGTTGTTTTTTGTAACGGGCTATTTTTCTCTCACCTGTCGTTGGAGGCGTTTAGCTCTAAGACGGCATCCTTCATGGACGACCCCAGGAGAGCTCTAGCTAGACAGAGGATACTGGTGGTCTTACCTGTGCCAGGTGGACCCTAACAACACACATTGTTAACCGTTCAGTCAATTACATTGCGTGCATTACAGAATTGTATGCCAAGAACAATTAGCGAACTATTCACATTATGTAAACTACATATGCACATCACAGTATTTACTTATAATGTACCACTAAACACCTTCATTAAAAAGTGGAATTACTTACAGCAATAATGATGTTGGGGACATTTCCTTCTCTTGAAAATACCTGTAAGACATATGTAGTAAACTCAGAGCACGTATTTGGAGTAAAACAGCTCTTAAGAATCTGAGTTTGATGTAGTTCGTTACCGCCAGTCTGCTGACTGTATCTTCGTTGCCAACAATCTCGTTCAACTTCAGTGGTCTGTACTTTTCAACCCTGCAAGACAACCATGGTCATAAGATTTTAGATGCAATATCAAGCGTGGATTTCTATATGGTTTATAATAGTTACAGCGCTCTCAAGTCTCACGCATTCAACTTTGTAGCTAACACAGCGTAGCTAGCGTGCAACAAGGCTAGCATTGCAGCTACACAGGCGAACTAGCAATTCACTTCCCTAAAAATACAACCAACTAAATGCTTAAGGCACTGCATCGTTACCATGGCAGCTCATACGCAGTAGTGGAACCCTTTAGCTTCGACTTCATCTTTCTTCGGCTGGACGTTTGTCTGTGTTTGTTCAGTACTCTCAGTGTCTGTCATCTGTACGTCCATGTTGCTACCGCAGATCTCCCGCCACTGCAGGGGCACAGCTGGCGCTGTCATGACGTAATTTCCTGGAAGACGCTCATCTGTCCTCCATCATCAGCGGGCTCAGAGACTCTGTGGAGCCAGAGACCGGAGGACCAAAACCAGGTTTTGAGAGCTTGCATTTGTCCGTCAGTTTCAACGTTGATGTAAATCTGAACCGAGATGTACGAGATGGCCGTTACAAAAAGGATTTGCTCCGGGTCACCCAGGTAAGATCGCTAGTGTATCCGTGGCTGTCAAGCCGGCGAGTGGATGGTCTCACAAGTGAAATGTGATTAAATATTCTGGAATGCATGAACATTATAAAACGGTTATCGGGCCATTGCTAATCTTCAACGATGATCTCCGTAATGTTCTAACGTTGTGTAAATCAACCGGGGCATCTCATTAGAAATAGCAGAGCATCATATGCAGGATCACCAGCCTGCCATTTGAGGAGACCAACACACCCATAATTCCGTCATACAGGCCACGGAATACAATTAGCTTCGTTTCGTCCAAAAACGAAACCATGTCAGTAGCCTACCCTGACAACCTGTTTTTTAAACGCCACTTAGGGTCTTGATATGTCAATAAACCAGTTTATTTTGCCCAAGGCAAATATCTGTAGGCGTGTCCGGATAACACCTATAGGCTACTACCGCTGATGTCATTAGAATCGATCCTATTCCAGGAACCTGCGTTATGGTGAATAGGCCTAGCACAGTAAATAAAGTGTGATATGAGCTTCCTAGTAGGCATGTAGGCTACTGCAGGCTTGTGTATCCACTGATTTGAGTAGGCCGGGCCGGTAGTGGTGAAGATTTCACTGCGATAAATTATGAGGCGACGTGCCAGAGGGAAATGTTACATTTAATTAGGACAACGGTGGCGTTACAGGAGAAGGTGTCGTTACAGGAGAAGGTGTCGTTAGAGGAGAAGGTGACATTTCATTATTTATGTCTCACCTCCTTCTTGGATCAATTACAGGCAACAATAAATAACTTAACAACTCGAAATCACAAGACAGGTTTGTAACTCACAGGTGTGCCGTTTCTCCTGGAACCTGGGTGGCGGCGGGAGATCAGAGAGCTCGTGTTGGGAGGCGGCCAGGGGGCGGGGGGGAGGCGGGGGTCAGGGAAGCAACAGCTCATTTGTGTTGGTTTCTGCAACTCGCTTCATACGAAAAGTCGTATTTATTGGCTCTTTCAACAATTATAAATAGCCTGCTATATCCCACTTCGTAATTGTCAACCAAACTGATTACTTTACGGACCTGTCGCTTGTCAAGGTAAGCGCTGTCAACTGAGGCTACTAATTCACACCGGAGATTCAAGTGAAAACAATTAGTTGGAAAGTGCAGCCGACTACTGCAGCTAGACACCGGGAATCGAACTTCAACTCTTGGCATCTTGCCACCAGCTACACCCCTATGGTATCTGTGTTATGACATGGTTACATGCTTATTCCATGTGTAACTCCGTGTAGCCTGTGTCGAATTGCTATGCTGTATCTTGGCCAGGTCGCAGTTGCAAATGAGAACCTGTTCTCAACTTGCTTACCTGGCTAAATAAAAGTGAAATAGAAAAAAATACAGGAGAAAGATCCTAGAAAGTAAATTCCGATTAAATACTAGGACTCAAGCTAGTGTCACATATTAGGTAAATGTTAGTGTTCCACAATAGTCCAAAGAATACGTAAACGTAATTTATAAAATAAATATATCAGATACCTGCATTCATGTCTTGCACACAGAATTCTTAGCCATCAAACGCCTTTTGTCTTGCAAGGGTCATTTCCGTGCATAACTCGCCCTGTGTGAACAATGCCTCAACCAAACACACTGACCTCTCATTGTCGTGACGCCAGCTAGCTCAGATCGAGCCAGCCTTGCGTTACTGTTAAACCATTGTGTGACGGCTTCAATTATCGGCGTAGGAGAAAATTGCAGAGCGTTATGGAAAGGCTCTTGTGCACTCTTCACAAAGTGCCAATTGCATCGAGATCACAACCGTGGAGGTTGAATATGAGAAAAACAACACTTTCACCTCAGTTTCGTGTCATTATCCCACATACTTGGTGTTTTACAGGGTTAAACTATTGATAAGATAGGTGAGATCATACTGATGAAGCTGGTGCTGTTAGAAGTGTAATAAATCGCTCCTTCAATACCTTGTTTGTGTGGAGGAAACCACATACAGGATGTACAACTAACCTCAACTCCAAACCACTAGCTTGTCTTACTGGCCTACTTTATCTTTCCATGCAGTTATTGTTGCGTGTCTCTTTGTGATGTAACTTCCTGTGTGTGTGTGTGTGTGTGTGTGTGTGCGAGCAGGCAGGAGCATGTGGACATCTTGTTGTAGCTGGTCCTGTCTGGAACCCACCGCCACAGTGGAAGAGACGAGCAGCTCATGGCGTCAGGCCTACACCAACTCAGGCTACAGCCTCTCCCCCACCTCCCCCGAGCACCTGTGCAAGGCCTGCGGAGGGCAGTTTAACACCATCGCCAGGAAGGTAGGAACCCCCCTCCCCACAGGTGACCCCCCACCCCACAGGTGACCCCCCACCCCACAGGTGACCCCCCACCCCACAGGTGACCCCCCACCCCACAGGTGACCCCCACCCCGCAGGTGACCCCCCCACCCCGCAGGTGACCCCCCCACCCCCACAGGTGACCCCCCCACCCCACAGGTGACCCCCCCACCCCACAGGTGACCCCCCCACCCCACAGGTGACCCCCCACCCCACAGGTGACGCAGGTGACCCCCCACCCCACAGGTGACCCCCACCCCCACAGGTGACCCCACAGGTGACCCCCCACCCCACAGGTGACCCCCCCACCCCGCAGGTGACCCCCCACCCTGCAGGTGACCCACCCCACAGGTGACCCCCCCACCCCACAGGTGACCCCCCACCCTGCAGGTGACCCCCCACCCTGCAGGTGACCCACCCCACAGGTGACCCCCCCACCCCACAGGTGACCCCCCACCCTGCAGGTGACCCACCCCACAGGTGACCCCCCCACCCTGCAGGTGACCCACCCCACCCCCCGCAGGCTCGATGGAACAGAGAAAGGGGTTTCAGGTGCTCCTTCAGAACCCAGTGGCTGTTGTCTTGGCCAGTCTAACTGGTTCAACATGTCCATTAAAAGCAGTGGAAATCAGGAGAGACAGACGAAGAACAACTCTGTGGCTTGTTGTCAGCCCACCAACAGAGATGTTAAAGCCTGTAAAACCACAAACAAATAGGTTGGGGATTTCACCTCGCCCTTATTGACAAGCGCACATTCCTACCGTGTCCCATTAACACTGAAGTCCACCAAGACACTTCTATCGGAGGAATCTTTTGTTCTTCATTATTCTAAGAATGTTTTCGTTTAGCAGACACTTGCAACATGCGCTCCAGGCTCCTGACCACGTCTCTCTTTAGCCTGTCTCTCTCTCCTTAGCATGTGTGTGTTCTCTCTCCTCAGTGTGTCTCTCTCCTCTCTCCTCAGTGTGTCTCTCCTCTCTCCTCAGTGTGGTCTCTCTCCTCTCTCCTCAGTGTGTCTCTCTCCTCTCTCCTCAGTGTCTCTCTCCTCTCTCCTCAGTGTCTCTCTCTCTCCTCAGTGTCTCTCCTCTCTCTCAGTGTCTCTCTCCTCTCTCCTCAGTGTCTCTCTCTATCCTCAGTGTGTCTCTCTCCTCAGTGTGTCTCTCTCTCCTCAGTGTGTGTCTCTCTCCTCTCTCCTCAGTGTCTCTCCTCATCTCCTCAGTGTGTCTCTCTCCTCAGTGTGTCTCTCTCTCTCCTCAGTGTGTCTCTTCCTCTCTCCTCAGTGTCTCTCTCTCTCCTCAGTGTGTTCTCTCCTCAGTGTGTCTCTCTCTCCTCAGTGTGTCTCTCCTCTCTCCTCAGTGTCTCTCTCTCTCTCCTCAGTGTCTCTCTCCTCTCTCCTCAGTGTGTCTCTCTCCTCAGTGTGTCTCTCTCTCTCAGTGTCTCTCTCCTCAGTGTCTCTCTCCTCTCTCCTCAGTGTGTCTCTCTCCTCAGTGTGTCTCTCTCTCTCTCAGTGTGTCTCTCTCCTCTCCTCAGTGTCTCTCTCCTCTCTCCTCAGTGTCTCTCTCCTCTCTCCTCAGTGTGTGTCTCTCTCTTCCTCAGTGTGTCTCTCTCCTCTCTCCTCAGTGTCTCTCTCCTCTCTCCTCAGTGTCTCTCTCCTCTCTCCTCAGTGTCTCTCTCCTCTCTCCTCAGTGTCTCTCTCTTCTCCTCAGTGTGTCTCTCCTCTCTCTCAGTGTCTCTCTCCTCAGTGTGTCTCTCCTCTCTCCTCAGTGTCTCTCTCCTCAGTGTGTCTCTCTCCTCTCTCCTCAGTGTCTCTCTCCTCAGTGTGTCTCTCTCTATCCTCTACTCCTCAGTGTGTGTCTCTCTCCTCTCTCCTCAGTGTCTCTCTCCTCTCCTCAGTGTCTCTCTCCTCAGTGTGTCTCTCTCCTCTCTCCTCAGTGTGTCTCTCCTCTCTCCTCAGTGTGTCTCTCTCCTCTCTCCTCAGTGTGTCTCTCCTCTCTCCTCAGTGTCTCTCTCCTCAGTGTGTCTCTCTCCTCTCTCCTCAGTGTCTCTCTCCTCAGTGTGTCTCTCTCTTCCTCTCTCCTCAGTGTGTGTCTCTCTCCTCTCTCCTCAGTGTCTCTCTCCTCAGTGTGTCTCTCTCCTCTCTCCTCAGTGTCTCTCTCCTCTCTCCTCAGTGTGTCTCTCTCTCTCTCCTCAGTGTGTCTCTCTCCTCTCTCCTCAGTGTCTCTCCTCTATCCTCAGTGTCTCTTCCTCTCTCCTCAGTGTCTCTCTCCTCTCTCCTCAGTGTGTGTCTCTCCTCTCTCCTCAGTGTGTCTCTCTCCTCTCTCCTCAGTGTCTCTCTCTCCTCTCTCCTCAGTGTGTGTCTCTCCTCTCTCCTCAGTGTGTGTCTCTCTCTCCTCAGTGTGTCTCTCCTCTCTCCTCAGTGTGTGTTCTCTCTCCTCAGTGTCTCTCTCATCTCTCATCGGTGTGGTGTGTCTCTCCTCTCTCCTCAGTGTGTCTCTCTCCTCAGTGTGTCTCTCTCCTCAGTGTCTCTCTCTCTTCCTCGGTGTGTGTCTCTCCTCTCTCCTCAGTGTGTCTCTCTCCTCTCCTCAGTGTCTCTCTCCTCAGTGTGTCTCTCTCCTCTCTCCTCAGTGTGTCTCTCTCCTCTCTCCTCAGTGTGTTTCTCTCCTCTCTCCTCAGTGTCTCTCTCCTCTCTCCTCGGTGTGTTGTCTCTCCTCTCTCCTCAGTGTGTCTCTCTCCTCTCTCCTCAGTGTGTCTCTCTCCTCAGTGTGTCTCTCTCCTCTCTCCTCAGTGTGTCTCTCCTCGTGTGTCTCTCTCCTCTCTCCTCAGTGTGTGTCTCTCCTCTCTCCTCAGTGTGTCTCTCTCTCTCTCCTCAGTGTGTCTCTCCTCTCTCCTCAGTGTGTCTCTCTCCTCAGTGTGTCTCTCTCCTCTCTCCTCAGTGTGTCTCTCTCCTCTCTCCTCAGTGTGTCTCTCTCCTCAGTGTGTCTCTCTCCTCTCTCCTCAGTGTTTCTCTCCTCTCTCTCAGTGTCTCTCTCCTCAGTGTGTCTCTCTCCTCTCTCCTCAGTGTCTCTCTCCTCTCTCCTCAGTGTGTCTCTCTCCTCTCTCCTCAGTGTCTCTCTCCTCTCTCCTCAGTGTGTCTCTCCTCTCTCCTCAGTGTGTCTCTCTCCTCTCTCCTCAGTGTCTCTCTCCTCTCTCCTCAGTGTGTCTCTCTCCTCTCTCCTCAGTGTGTGTCTCTCTCCTCTCTCCTCAGTGTCTCTCTCCTCTCTCCTCAGTGTGTGTGTTCTCTCTCCTCAGTGTGTGTGTTCTCTCTCCTCAGCATGTGTGTGTGGACTGTAAGAAGAGCTTCTGTGGCCGCTGCTCGGTGCAGCTGGAGCCCCCTCGCCCGCGCCTCTGCCACACCTGCCAGCGCTTCCACGGAACCTTCTTTGACCGCGCCCAGCTGATGAGGCTGAAGGTGTGACACCCGTGTGTGTGTGTGT
Organism: Mallotus villosus; assembly: GCA_903064625.1. NCBI lineage: Eukaryota > Metazoa > Chordata > Actinopteri > Osmeriformes > Salangidae > Mallotus > Mallotus villosus. The sequence goes on along the minus strand of CAEFZP010000547.1, from coordinate 34,899 downwards.
GTGTGTGTGTGTGCATCTGCATAGATGTGTGTGAAGCTTGATGAATGAGTACCTTTACGGCAGAAAAGCACCATCTAAAACGCAGGCGTACTATCCTCCACCAGGTGAGGGAGCTGCGAGAGTACCTCCACCTTCACGAGGTCCCCACCCAGACCTGCCGGGAGAAGGAGGAGCTTGTGGAGCTGGTTCTGGGGCAGCACTCCCCCAGCAGCAGCAGCAGTGAGGCTGTGAGCAGGCCTGGGGCCCTGACCGCCTCACTGCCTGCCTCCCTGCCTGCTCCCTGCCTGCCTCCCTGCCCGCCTCACTGACCGCCTCACTGACCGCCTCCCTCTCCGCCTCCCCCACGGCCTCGCTCGCCCCCGCCAGCCCAGACACCCCCCCAGACCAGCCTGGACCAGAGACGGAGGCGTCAGAACAGATATCTGAGGAGGAGGAGGAGGAGGAGGAGGAAGATGAGGAGGAGGACGAGGAGGAGGAAGATGAGGAGGAGGAGGTAAAAGCATGGATGTGTTGTCTGGGTTAGATGGAGGGGAGAATCCATGGAGTCACCTGCTAAATAACAAATATAAGCGTAAAAAAAAAGTCAAATGAGGGCTTAACACAATACGCTGTTTAAAGTGTACTTAAAATGTACCAATTTTTTTCACATACTTATTAAAAAAATAATTATGTAAATATGTTGTGTGCTCGTAAGTTCTAGGTCAATATAAACAAAGTGTAACATTTCCTCATGTCTGTTGCAGTCTTCAGACGGCGACGAGGCGCTTGTTCCGGGACGCAGGGCGTCCCTGTCGGACCTGAGCAGGGTGGAGGACGTGGGGAGCCTCAGCGTACGACAGCTCAAGGAGATCCTCGCTCGCAACTTCGTCAACTTCAAGGGCTGCTGTGAGAAGTATGAGCTGATGGAGAGAGTCACCCGCCTCTACAACGACCAGAAAGACCTCCAGAACCTCGGTGAGAATTCCCCCGCGTCCGGGAGGGGTCAGATCGGCGGTTAGAGCATGTGACTGAAGAGGTTGCAGGTTCAAATCACCCCTGTGCATCACTTGGGAAAACAATTGCGTCTGTTAAATGATATTACTCACAAACTTCCTTACATAAAGGGTTTAAGTTACACTGTTCTGGAATGAGTTGTTTTATAACAAAAATGTTTCTTTATTTTAGTGTCCAACACTGAGAATGAAGAAGGTAAGAAAGGCTCCATTAAAATATTTGAGTCCTCAAACATATGGAGATGTGTCAGTGGAAACTCACCCTGTTCCCCTCTCTCTCTCTCTCCGTCTCTCTCTCTCCGTCTCTCTCTCTCTCCGTCTCTCTCTCTCTCTCTCTGTCTCTGTCTCTCTGTCTCTGTCTCTCTCTCTCTCTGTCTCTCTGTCTCTCTGTCTCTCTGTGTCTCTGTGTCTCTGTGTCTCTCTCTCTCTCTCTCTCTCTGTCTCTCTGTGTCTCTCTCTCTCGTCTCTCTCTCTCTGTCTCTGTCTCTGTCTCTCTCTGTCTCTCTCTGTCTCTGTCTCTCTCAGAGTCCGCGGCGCCCAAGAGCCTGGAGGAGAACCTGTGTCGTATCTGCATGGACTCTCCCATCGACTGTGTCCTGCTGGAGTGTGGCCACATGGTCACCTGCAGCAAGTGTGGCAAGCGCATGAGCGAGTGCCCCATCTGCAGGCAGTACGTGGTGCGGGCGGTGCACGTGTTCAGGTCCTGATGCACGGGGGTGGGGGGGGGTCACAAGGGTGGCATGGAAGTGGAGGATACAAGAGACCTGGCTTCTCTGTAGGACTGCAAAGGTTGTTTTTTTGGCAAAACCACTCGAACCTTTTCCAGACTCTTCACTACTTGTCCTAAGGCTGTTTTCCTGCTTCTAAGGTTCTTTTAAATGTTAGCATATTTTTTCTCATTTTTCACAATGAAACCTTCTCACCCTCTCACACCTCTCTCCTTCTCTCCCTCTCCTCTCTCTCCATCTCCCTCTCCTTCTCTCCTTCTCTCCCTCTCTCCGTCTCCCTCTGCTTCTGCCTCTGCCTCTGTCTCCGTTGCTGTCTGTCGCTCTCCACGCTGCACCAAAAATCCTCGAGGAGAACCTGTGTTGTGTCCTGCTGGAGTTCAGCGACATGGTCTCCTGTAGCCAGTGGCATGCATGCGCGAGTGTCCCATCTGCAGGGGGGGTCACAAGTCACAAGTCACAAGGGGGGGGGGTCACAAGTCATGGAAGTGGAGGATACAAGAGACCTGGCTTCTCTGTAAGACTGCAAATGGTTGATGTTTTTTTTTAAAATTTTTTTTTGAGGCAAAACCACTCCAACCCTGTCCTCCCCTTTCCAGACTCTTCACTACTTGTCCTGAAGCTGTTTTCCTGCTTCTAAGGTCCATGGGTTCATGTGCTGTTTGTTTGAGAGCTCCCATGTATCCGTGTTGGTGTGGCAGATGCCATGATGCAGTGTCAATAGCAGCTATCCCTTTCTGGGAGTCTTGTGTTTCTCAACACAGGATGGTTTGTGGCTCTGATGACATGCCTGTGTTGCATGACTCTGGAGCTTCCTCCAGGCCTTACTGGATGGTGTGAAACAGTGCTAGCTTACTTTACATATCAACAATCAGATAGATTATCCATGTTGGTGCTATTGGCCCAGGGCTGAAGGACAACCCTTTCTGATGTAGATGCTGACAGTGTCAACTTCTAGATCAAGGATTATGACTCTCATAGGGACATATAACGCAAAATCACAGAGTACTTCAAGGAATGTGTCAACTAGACCGTACCTGTATCCCAGTGGTTGTTTCCATTGGCTGACGATGACATCCCTGGACAAAAACTTTTCCAGTTGAGTGTGAGGTTCCAGATTAGGCTTCTGTTCACATTAAATCAAATGACATTTCGTAAAAAAATTAAAAAATAATCTGAGATTAGAGACTTAATTTGAAAGACACCATGAGCCTTGATATGAAAATCAAGCTCCAAGACAAGGATAAACATTCACAGCGTTTTATTTGTTCTCTGGAAGAATCTCTAAGATGTTTGGCTGAACGGCCCACGCTCCTACCCCTACTGTATCAGAACAGGAACCACCTGCTCCTACTGCTCACCTGCAGCCTCCAGGAACCACCTGCTCCACCTGCTCACCTGCAGCCTCCAGGAACCAACTGCTCCACCTGCTCACCTGCAGCCTCCAGGAACCACCTGCTCACCTGCAGCCTCCAGGAACCACCTGCTCACCTGCAGCCTCCAGGAACCACCTGCTCCTACCTGCTCACCTGCAGCCTCCAGGAACCACCTGCTCCTCCTGCTCACCTGCAGCCTCCAGGAACCACCTGCTCCTCCTGCTCACCTGCAGCCTCCAGGAACCACCTGCTCACCTGCAGCCTCCAGGAACCACCTGCTCACCTGCAGCCTCCAGGAACCACCTGCTCACCTGCAGCCTCCAGGAACCACCTGCTCACCTGCAGCCTCCAGGAACCACCTGCTCACCTGCAGCCTCCAGGAACCACCTGCTCCTAGCTCACCTGCAGCCTCCAGGAACCACCTGCTCACCTGCAGCCTCCAGGAACCACCTGCTCACCTGCAGCCTCCAGGAACCACCTGCTCCTCCTGCTCACCTGCAGCCTCCAGGAACCACCTGCTCCTCCTGCTCACCTGCAGCCTCCAGGAACCACCTGCTCCTACTGCTCACCTGCAGCCTCCAGGAACCACCTGCTCCACCTGCAGCCTCCAGGAACCACCTGCTCACCTGCAGCCTCCAGGAACCACCTGCTCACTGCTCACCTGCAGCCTCCAGGAACCACCTGCTCCTACTGCTCACCTGCAGCTTCCAGGAACCACCTGCTCACCTGCAGCTCCAGGAACCACCTGCTCCTACTGCTCACCTACAAACATTCACAAAAAGGACTCTTGAGTAGATATTTAGATCAGTTTCAGTAGCATCTATTTCATAGCCATTTTAAATCACGAGCAGATGAATATAGGCAACTTCGAAAGTATACCTCGCATCCAGACATGTTAGTAAATAGTTTAACTGTTTACTCTTGTGCTTTATACTACTGTACATCTTGTTTTATAGGCAATGAATGAACCATGAAATAGCTCATGATGGATAATACACTAACTGTATACAAACTGTTTGAAGTAATGCACATCTCCTAGGCAACATCCCAGATCACATGGTCTGCCTGAACTGAATGTAACTGGTTTTTGGTTGTTTTCAATAACAAGACCATTTCGTACGACTGTGACTCCCAATATCACAAACAGATTTTTTTACACTTGTTTATTTGAATGTGTCTCGTCAATAACTATGCTGACATCATGCAAGAATAATAGTCTCACAGTGTACAGTGTTTAGGAGAGCAAGTGTTATTATGTCTTATGGTTGCAAAATAACATTGTTTACACGTCAACCATTCCTGTTTCCGCCCGATCTTCCATTGTAAGACTCAGTTTACAGAATTCAGAACATTAACCTAGATGGAATAACCACTTAGCTCAGAAACATTCTGAAGAATAAAATGTACTTTTCCACCTCAGTAAGCAAACCACTTTTTCCAGACAAAGAACAGATGATTTGACTGAATAGTCTCGACTTAATACTCACAAGTCTTGTTGTATCTTTAACATGTGAATTGATGCAGACTAATAACAGTATTTAAAGCAATGCCTTCCTATTAAAGCCTTCAAACTGATAAGTATTGCTTTGTAGGTGTAACATTGGCCTCAATATAACTTCTGTAGTGTGTGTGAGATGGTGGTGTGTCTCTAAACTGCCCCGCACATCCTGTTGTTCTCTTCCTGTTTAAGGACTTAAGCGTCCTGTTTAAGGACTTAAGCGTCCATGTGAATTTGTGATTTAAAATTAAAGGTGTTGTCAAATTTGGAGAGCAGTGTGTGCTGCCTAGCAACCGTGACATGTTAGACTTTTTGTGGAAATCTGAATCTTTTCGATGCGAACAGCGACTCCACTTAAGTGTGTAACACGTGTTTACTAGATTAGAAAAGAGTTGATTCAGCCCCCCGAAAGAAAAATGACGACTTCTATTAGATGATTATAATGGAATGGACAAGTTACGCTGAGATTTGCATGCATTCTTAAAAAAAATAAAAATAAAAAAGGAGACTACTCTGACAAAAGTCTGATTGCAAACACTTGGAATGACTCATATAACTGTATGTTTGAAGAATTCTGTTTGTGTTGGTATACTCAGATAATACATTTTGTTCAGCAACTGTGAAATTGTATGATTAATCCCATATACCACAGTATAATTTCAATATTTTTTGAGTGTGTTGTACATTTGTCAATCTATTAGCATGTGCGGTTACTTCTGTTGTTTCCCAGCAGTGTGAGCTTTGAGCTAAGTGCTGGATCAACTCTTTAAACTACAATCAAAGTTAATAGGGTTTATAATTCAAGAAAAACATATATTTTTGAAAATGTATTATATGATATTGATGTCCTCCTGTGCATATATTTTGTTTGACATTTTTATATTTATAAAAGTATAATCCAGTAAACAACGGACTTGAATTCCTTTGAAAATGTATGCCAATTAAAACTTTGTGATGCATAAAAGTTATCTGGGCATGAAGGCCTAATAAGACTTTGTTAAAATGCTTGATTGGTATCTAACTGTATGTTTGGATTACTTCCAATATGATTATATGTTTATGTTGGTGTCCACCAGCAGGAGTATATACAGCCATTCTTGTAAAGCAAAACATTTGTGAAAATCTTTTTTCTCGCCGCAGATATTTTTAGTAACATTTTCATGAAGCCTCGTAAATTTAAATGTTCTTAAAGTTATAAGCCGGCTGCCTTGAAGCTGAGAATGCCATTGGCTGATTCAAGTCAGCCAGGTATGGAGCGAAATCAGGGCCAAATGTTTTGTTTATTTGGAGAAAAAAAAATCTATGGTTGAAAAACTAAAGCTTGGTCGAAAACTTTTCACAGTTTCACATTTGATGTTTTCAGATAAGAAACTTTGAGTTTTTTCGAGTTTCACTTTTTGTTTTTCAGTTTCACTTTTTTTGTGTTTCAGGTTTTCGGCCCCGACTTTGCGTAGGGGGCGTGAAATCCCCCCCCCAAAAAAGTGAAACTCGAAAAAATACATTGAAGCCGTAAAAAAAAAGTTTTGAATCTGAAAACATGAAATGTGAAACTGAAAATATAAAAGTGAAAAATGAAAATTAATAATTTATTCAAAATCATTCCAGATTTTAATCGAAATTTTAGTCAACCTCCAAAAAACATTGGGACACTTATTTTTTCTTTGAATACCGGTAGGCCTACATGGTTTTGTTTTTCAAGTTTTCGACCAAGCTTTAGTTTTTCAACCATAGATTTTTTTTTCGAATTAACAAAACATTTGGCCCTGATTTAGCTCCATAGCCGGGCTGCAGGCGACGCCAGCGCTGCGTGAAGTCGAATGCACCTATTGTAAAAGTGGACCTGGTTCACCTGGTGAGGCCGAGCAGAGCACCCGCCGTCCGGCCAGGTATTTGTCTGGGGCGAGAAGATGTTTTTTTAGGCTCCAATTTTTTAGGTTAGAATTTTTTGGGCTCCAATTTTTTGGGATCAGAATTTCAACATTCGAATTTCAGCAGCAGGCTCAATTTCCGAACCTTGAATTTTTGGATCAGATTTTATTTTTTACATAAAATAATTCATGTTTCAATTTCAAAGAGTTGAATTCAAAACCAACAAATACGTTGGTTTTTAAATGTCGATATTAAGTATTCAATGCTTCAAAACATGAAGTCACTGATTTGCCTCCAAACCTAAACACTACAAATACACACGAAAGGCATGATGGGAAGGATCGGGTCCACATGGGCCAGTGATACCAGAGAATGTATAATCTGATACCTCTTTAACTAAACCTCAGATTTATCACTTTAGTAGGGTTACCGTTCATGCACCATACTCTTAGTTACAAAGCTCTTGCTAGGCCTACTATATTGAGAAATTAAATTACGCCGATATTATGTCAGAAAACGGACTTTCGAACAGAATCCAGCAGTTTCTAAATCCCCTGGGGCAACAAGGTCATGGTACCCAGGTAAGAAGAGATGCACAGACGGCATGCTTACTGCTAGCAATTAGTTCTGCGCCATTAGCTAATTACAGGTAGCGCACATCTCGTAGGTACCATATCTGAGTACATTCTGACTCAACGCATTGGCATATCAGTGAAATATACACCACCATAAACCCGATTAGACGTGGTAAACAATTATTGACGTTTAGCAGGTTACAGGGTCACGAAGCAAGGTGGTCGAAATCGTCCGAGCTAGCTAGCTATACCTAGAGCTAGATGTGTTGAAAGGTGCGCTTCTCCATAAAAGTATGGAGACAAAAATATAAAGTTGGTTGTCTGCCAGAATAATGGAAATTTATAAACAATTTGAAAGTGTTTTTCTTCTTTTTCATGTATCGTTAGAGTCCGTTTCTCCGTCTGGGTCAGCATATGCAGGACATCCTGGGTGATGGAGGGGTTCTGAAGGAAGTGGTTCAGGCCGGAGACGGGCCTCCGATACCGAGAGATTCCTCTGTGTCCAGTAGGTCACATTCTCCACCACACGAGTATCTACGTTACGGGTGTGATGAGCCTTTTCTGTAAACTAAACCTTTTTCAACGCGTTATACCTCCACAGTCCATTTCTCTGGATATCTAGAATATTCCGACCAACCGTTCGAGACTACGAACTACATGAAGTATCCCAGAATGATGAAACTTGGCAGAGGTATATAAACGATGACGCAGGTCTTTTTGCTGTTAGCTTTGAGCTTTTCACTACAACCGATGTACACCCCCCCTCCCCAGATATTACTCTGTGTGGACTGGAACTTGGTCTTTTGACCATGAAGAAGGGCGAGTACTCGCGGTTCCTCTTCCTACCGGAGTATGCCTACGGAGAGATGGGCTGCCCTCCACTCATCCCCCCCATGGCCTCCATCCTCTACGAGGTTCAAGTCCTCGACTTTCTCGACTCGGCACAAGTAGATGAGTTTTTCGCTTTGAGCCCGGTAAGAATGACCTGATTACTTGAAACTGTGGTTTGAGGAAAAATAGGTAAAAAAAATGGGATGCGGGTAATTTCAGAGTGTTTCAGTTGGTCCAAATGAACTTGTATGTTTTTATTAGGGAGTTTAAATAATTGACTTTGTATCCCTCTGCATCTGCTCCCTCCCTCCGTCTCTCTCTCCCTCTCTGTCCCTCTTCCTCTCTCGTTCTGTCCCTCTCTTTCTCCCCCCTCCGTCTCTCTCTCCCTCTTCCTCTCTCGTTCTGTCCCTCTCGTTCTGTCCCTCTCTTTCTCCCCCCTCCGTCTCTCTCTCCCTCTTCCTCTCTCGTTCTGTCCCTCTCGTTCTGTCCCTCTCGTTCTGTCCCTCTCTTTCTCCCCCCTCCGTCTCTCTCTCCCTCTTCCTCTCTCGTTCTGTCCCTCTCGTTCTGTCCCTCTCTTTCTCCCCCCCTCCGTCTCTCTCTCCCTCTTCCTCTCTCGTTCTGTCCCTCTCGTTCTGTCCCTCTCGTTCTGTCCCTCTCTTTCTCCCCCCTCCGTCTCTCTCTCCCTCTTCCTCTCTCGTTCTGTCCCTCCCCATCTCCCCCCTCCGTCTCTCTCTCCCTCTTCCTCTCTCGTTCTGTCCCTCTCTTTCTCCCCCCTCCGTCTCTCTCTCCCTCTTCCTCTCTCGTTCTGTCCCTCCCCATCTCCCCCTCCAGGAGGAACAGAACCAGGTTCCTCTCTCTGACCTCCTCAGTGTCGTGGATATCGAGAGAAGTTTCGGTAACCGCTGCTTCAGGCAGAGCCGCTTCGACGACGCCAAAGACCGCTACAAGCAGGTATCACTCAGCACACAGACCGCTACAAGCAGGTATCACACACACACAGACCGCTACAAGCAGGTATCACTCACGCACAGACCGCTACAAGCAGGTATCACACAGACCGCTACAAGCAGGTATCACTCACACACAGACCGCTACAAGCAGGTATCACTCAGACCGCTACAAGCAGGTATCACTCAGCTCACAGACCGCTACAAGCAGGTATCACTCAGCTCACAGACCGCTACAAGCAGGTATCACTCAGCACACAGACCGCTACAAGCAGGTATCACACAGAACACAGACCGCTACAAGCAGGTATCACTCAGCACACAGACCGCTACAAGCAGGTATCACTCAGCTCACAGACCGCTACAAGCAGGTATCACTCACACACAGATCGCTACAAGCAGGTATCACTCAGAACACAGACCGCTACAAGCAGGTATCACTCAGAACACAGATCGCTACAAGCAGGTATCACTCAGAACACAGATCGCTACAAGCAGGTATCACTCAGAACACAGATCGCTACAAGCAGGTATCACTCAGAACACAGATCGCTACAAGCAGGTATCACTCAGAACACAGACCGCTACAAGCAGGTATCACTCAGCACACAGACCGCTACAAGCAGGTATCACTCAGAACACAGACCGCTACAAGCAGGTATCACTCAGAACACAGACCGCTACAAGCAGGTATCACTCAGCTCACAGACCGCTACAAGCAGGTATCACACAGACCGCTACAAGCAGGTATCACTCAGCACACAGACCGCTACAAGCAGGTATCACTCAGAACACAGACCGCTACAAGCAGGTATCACTCAGCTCACAGACCGCTACAAGCAGGTATCACTCACACACAGATCGCTACAAGCAGGTATCACTCACACACAGACCGCTACAAGCAGGTATCACTCAGCACACAGACCGCTACAAGCAGGTATCACTCAGCACACATGCATGGCTTTCCATAGACATTCTAACGCCATGGACCTTAACCGGAAAGACTGAATACTAATATTGATTTATTTATGCTATTGACGATTAGCCAAAAAGGATCAATCAAAAGCTATTTCTATATGTGACCTGGCATTCCTTGTCGGAATTGCCAGAACGTCACTAGTACAGATCCATATCAGAAATGTCTCCAAACTGTATAATTATAATTGAGAATGTGTGTGACAGTTGTAAATACAATGCGAGAGGTTTTAACAAAGACCATCCCTCCATCTGTTCACCCAGGCCGTGATGCTGCTGTCAAACAGAGAGACCAAGGACGAGGAGGAGAAGAGGGGCATCGCCTCACTGCAGCTTCCCCTCTACCTCAACCTGTCTCTGGCCATGCTACGTCTGGAGAGGCCCCTCCGGTCGCTGGACTACAGCCTGCAGGCCCTGATCATCGACCCACGCAACACCAAGGCTCTCTTCCGCTGCGGACAGGTCACACACCAACCAATCACACACAGGTCACACACACACCACCAACCAATCACACACAGGTCACACACACACACCAAACAATCACACACAGGTCACACACACACCAAACAATCACACACAGGTCACAAACAAATCACAAACACTTATGGAAAAGGGTACCTTTCGACACGTCTAGGGATCTAGCTTGCGAGCTTCAGAGACAGTTTCTCGCAGTTATCTAGCGCAAGTTGTGTTTAGACCGCCTGTATTTAGAGCTTGACCGCCTACATTTTGAGAAAGGAATACGGTGAAAGACAGACAGTTTTAATTTGTCTAGACTCCATGGACAGGTTTCCTGACGGTCCAGTATGTATTAGTTCAGTGTGTCTGAGTGTCCAGGTCTTCCCCAGGCCTACCTGGAGCTAGCTGAGTACGGAAAGGCCCAGGAGTACCTCGCCCTGGCCCAGGCCAGGAAGCCCTTCGACCCCGACATCAACAACCTGCTACGGAAACTGTCCACGTAAGACGACATGTTTCTATTGGCTGTCTGGAGGGAACAGGAAGTGTCCTGACATGTTTACGTTTAGGATTTTGATCACACATCAGACACTTCATCCATAGTGACATACAAATAGTCCATGTAGAAAGCAGACTACTGCAGATCTCAGGGTTAGAAGTGCGTCGTTCTGACTGTGTTTGGGAGTCGTACACGTTTATACTTGTTTACTTCTTCTGTCTAAACTATTGGATTGTGAATCCTTTGCAGATCCTACAAGGGTTTCCTGGACAACGAGAAAGATATGTGTTCCAAGATGTTTCCAAACTTCAACAGCACCGTAAAGAAATAACTACCTAGCTGATGGTTTTCGTTCAATAATCTTAGGAGTTATATCAGGGATGCCACAAGGTGGCGCTGTTTGAACAGATGTACACCCCTTTAAGCATTGAGTTATTCAGCTAGTGAACACACTTCACTTTAAGAATTATGTTCCTTTTGCACCAGATATGAAACCATGTCTGTTCTGCCTCTTTGGTCAGACTTTTGTATTTGTTATAAATTTGTTCAAGTATAGTTAAGTGTACTTGTATTAAGATTTTTTTGTGTAATAGAAAAAGAAAAAAAAAGATGTACTTATTACTAGACAAATGGGAGCCTACTCATTACAACAAGCAATTATATTTCTTTTAAATATCCATATTTTGGGTGGTGAATGGGTTCTCTTCTTGTGTTTGGGCGAGGTACCTTGAGCACTCCCAGTTCTAAAGTGGACCCCTGTCCTGTTTAGTCGGCTATGTATGTGAGGTATTCTCTATGAACTTCACCTGACCCTAACCCAAACCTGTCACCCAAACCTGTCACCCAAACCGAAAACCCCTGCAAAGTATCCGACACGGGAGACATGACAAACGGCTTCAACGTTATTTAATTTCTCGCGTATATTGACAAATTGCCCTAGCGACATTATCGCAATATCGATAATTACAGCGATAATTCCCTCCAAGATGCAGAGTAATAGTGCTAAGAAGTGCATTAGGAACGGTGGAGTGATGAGCTTAAATGGAGATCATGTGGAATTGGAAGACGCAACATGACCCTCGACGGCTGCCGCACATAAAGAGGAGTCATCTGCCTCCTACTCGATGACAGACAAAATCTGAGTTTGATTTGTCGGAACATGTTTTTTTCCAGTGGTACATAAATATGAGCAGGCCACTTCTCTTGAAAGTGCAGAGCGCAGCACTAACACGCCGGTAGTGTAGAAAGGCCCTGGGTTTGATATTTCAGCTTCAAGCGCAGGACTGGCACTCATCAAAAGGCTCCACAGTGTAATTTGGGAATCATGTTAACGGGAGTGGCAGGGAGGCAAGTCTTCAAAGCGGTCCAGCACACTTCTCTCCTGCTAAGGCATTCCTAACGTTATCACTGGGATCTGCCCCAGTTACTCTGCCAGGAAAAAGGTGTGTGTGGGGAGATATTTATTCACGCAAAATAATTCAAATTCTAGGGCGTGACCACACACACATACTTGTGTTGCAAATATTTGTTGTTGGGGGGTTACATCTAAGTTTGAATGTTCATAATGTGTAGAGAGAATTGTACATTTTTCATTTACAGTTTTACTTTATGTAAATATTTTTTTTGTTTAAAAAAGAAAAAGATTGTTTCAGGTGCATTCAAGAAATAAAGCTTTATTTTCGCAACCAAAAGTTTACAATTATTATTTTATTTTTTACTATCCCCAAACTACAGTTTATCCATGTAAATCAATTGCCTATTTGTACTGCAGACATTAGGGTCAGTGAGACCTGGGGCTCAGAGTTGAAAATTACAAATAGAATGGAGTGTAAAAAAAACTATTGGAAAGAACTACACAGAAGTATCTGTGCTGCTGGGCATAATCTTTGACTGAGTAGCCTACTATCACGCCATGAAGCTAGCATTAGGCCTACTGTCGAAGAGCCCATAAACTAGGGACAGCTTAAACTGGCGACGGTTTGTAATCACGCCTTTAATACCAGATCAGACTTTTGGGAAAGTCTTGTGGGTGTCGGACTCAATGGCGGTCAGTTCGCCATTTCTCTGGACGACCGTGAAAGGTAAATCTTTGTGTGCGGAGGTAGCCGTGTGTAGTTAGGTCCTGTGCCACATCCGCCAACCAAGCTCCAAGCCTTTACCAGAAGATCTCTGCTTCCTCCTAAAGCATTTGCCTTGGCAGGGGCAGCTCACTCAGCCTGGCATTTGTGAATGCAGAAGTATGTGTTCACCTGTAGGCTACTACACACCGCGAGAGGCCTGATGCCCCGTGACAGTTGTGTTCTGTCTGCCAGCGTCACCGAGCAGAGAGCGTGCTAGTCCTGTTTGGAGAGTGTGCCTTTGAGAGCGCTGGAGACCCTTAACGGAATAGCACTTAGCTCCTACCAAAACCACACATGCTTTCATTCAGTGTTTACATAAAGCGGTTACTGATGGTGCGATGGCATGTTCGCTCTTACGGACCCATATCCATTCTAATTACCCTGTGTTATGATTGGAAGGGAAACGTGGCTATTTTTCGACTGAGAAACGAGTTAAGAATAAATGGAGTCAAGTCTTAAGAGAGAACCTTGTTGTTCACGGTCGCTGATGCAGTTTAGGATAGCCCGTTATTATACAATCAAACCTTTGAAATCAGGTTAACGTCTTTTAAAGAGCCATTTGGCCAAATTTCCCCCTTTTTTGATGCGGTCTGTTATAGGCCTAATAAGGAAGCGATCATTTATAGCTAGGCAGTTCGCAAGTGAAACATAAGTCAATCATGTGACGAATTGCAATCTGGGGGCGTGATGTTTAAATGTCCAGCCTAAATTACCCGACAGTTTTTTTGAGTTACAGTAGCAGTTACGGGTCATCCAGTTAACCGTATAAATAGTGTGTTTAGGCTATAACCGTAGGATAGGACTCTCAATAGGGACTATAATATAGAGTGAGCGAATGAAAAGCGACATTGTTACATCGGATTTGGGGATTTAGCAAGATTTTGAGAACGTCCATAGCCGTCTCGTCCGATACTTAATATAAGTGCATGTCTTTGAGTGATCTCGACGGAACACGAAGAATTGTGATCTGTTATGTGGTCCTTGAATAGCTTTGGATTCAGGTCTTTTGTTAAAACAGCGATTTCCTTCTGTTGTGAATATATTTGCATTCATTACATTTGTTCAAGTGGTGCACAAGCACTCATTCTGAAGTCTGTATGGTCATGCTGGGTGTGTAGCCTCTGACGTAGTGAAGTCACGCCATAATGTGGCATGGACTGTGAGCACTCCTACCACACACACACACACACACACACACACACACACACACACACACACACACACACACACACACACACACACACACACCACACACACACACACACACACACACACACGAGAGAGAGTGTGACTGAGAAAGATGATGGCCGAGTTCACCTTTTAAGAAGTGAGGCCTCACCCTAACTGCAGTATATGCGTAAGTGTGCGTGTGTGTGCTTGCATGCGTGTCTGTGTGTGCGTGTGTGTGCGTGCATGCGTGTCTGTGTGTGTGTTTGATTCATGAACAAGCCCTGCTCCAGTTCCTCACGGTGTTCCACAGGAGCCTACAGATCTGAAAGGACATCTTGTCGTGGTTGCTAAGTGAGCTGACCACTGCCATAATTGCATTTGCATTACTGAAAATAAATACTAGGGTCCAGGATGAATAGAAAGGACTGATGTGTGTTTTTACTGACGTCCAAAATGAAGCGTAGCTGCTTGGTTGTCCTTCTCCTGCCCTCATACCTCTCTCCACATCAAAGGCAAACTTGACCCCTTCAATAGTTCACAGTACTGCTGCTTAAAACGCCGTGTTTGGGAACGCTATTCAGGTGTGTATACCAGGTATATTTAAATAGTACAGTGGTTGTTTTGTAGCCTTTCCCACTCCTTCACACTTTAGTCATAAACTAGAACGAATGAATGTAACCATTTATTGGACACAAATGGTTGTATGTTGTCTTGGCAATGGTGGCGCTTCTCTAGGGGGGGGAGGTTGAGGTGGGGGCTATTAAACATTTACAACAACAATAAAGGTCAGAAGTAGCATAGCAACAATCCCCCTGACAACTCTGAGTGGGTTAGACTTCCAAAGTTTGTTCCATCATAACGAAAAGGAACTCTACCGAAACCAAATATAACTGAGTATTAATATCGACGTACACTCAGATGGGTATCGTAGAGTAAATATGGTCTACTTTCAGCTAAGGTCAAATCATCAATGTGTTTCGTATATGCCTGGGTAATTTTATTAAAATATTCCAACTCTATCCATAAATGTACTTTGTTCATATACATACACACTGGAAACCCTGACGTTTCCTAGGGTCTCTCAGACAGTTAGGTCTTTCATATGCTTTCAGGAACTCAACACATCAAGTCCGTTTCTCTCCTAACTCGCTACTTTTCAAGCAAGAAACAAATCTACCAGTCCATCCTGGGTCTAAATCTTCCAAAAGGAAAGATGTTGTGTCTGACCTATCCCCTGTCTCCATACTGTGCCTGACCTATCCCCTGTCTCCA
Source organism: Mallotus villosus (assembly GCA_903064625.1). Lineage (NCBI taxonomy): Eukaryota > Metazoa > Chordata > Actinopteri > Osmeriformes > Salangidae > Mallotus > Mallotus villosus. The sequence goes on along the minus strand of CAEFZP010000547.1, from coordinate 19,591 downwards.
TACTGTGTCTGACCTATCCCCTGTCTCCATACTGTGTCTGACCTATCCCCTGTCTCCATACTGTGTCTGACCTATCCCCTGTCTCCATACTGCCCCTTGTGTCTGACCTATCCCCTGTCTCCATACTGTGTCTGACCTATCCCCTGTCTCCATACTGCCCCTTGTGTCTGACCTATCCCCTGTCTCCATACTGTGTCTGACCTATCCCCTGTCTCCATACAGCCCCTTGTGTCTGACCTATCCCCTGTCTCCATACTGTGTCTGACCTATCCCCTGTCTCCATACTGTGCCTGACCTATCCCCTGTCTCCATACTGTGCCTGACCTATCCCCTGTCTCCATACTGTGCCTGACCTATCCCCTGTCTCCATACAGCCCCTTGTGTCTGACCTATCCCCTGTCTCCATACAGCTCCTTGTGCCTGACCTATCCCCTGTCTCCATACAGCCCCTTGTGTCTGACCTATCCCCTGTCTCCATACTGTGCCTGACCTATCCCCTGTCTCCATACTGTGCCTGACCTATCCCCTGTCTCCATACAGCTCCTTGTGTCTGACCTATCCCCTGTCTCCATACTGTGTCTGACCTATCCCCTGTCTCCATACAGCTCCTTGTGTCTGACCTATCCCCTGTCTCCATACTGTGTCTGACCTATCCCCTGTCTCCATACTGTGTCTGACCTATCCCCTGTCTCCATACAGCCCCTTGTGCCTGACCTATCCCCTGTCTCCATACTGTGTCTGACCTATCCCCTGTCTCCATACTGTGTCTGACCTATCCCCTGTCTCCATACTGTGTCTGACCTATCCCCTGTCTCCATACAGCTCCTTGTGTCTGACCTATCCCCTGTCTCCATACAGCTCCTTGCATCTTGGCACCCAGGACGGGAGATTAGATAGGACGCTTCCATCCTGTGCCAGTGTTTGGCAACACAGTGACGGTCCGTCTGCCAAGAACCCGTTTAAACGAGCCCATATCTCCAGCCTGAGCTAACTTCCTCCCCCTGGAACTCCTCGTCTTTATCACTGATCTGGAAACAGTGGCCTGGAATCCACTCTCACCTGTCAGTGTAGAGAGAGCAGACGTGCTTCAGAGATCATCTTCATCTCATCCTGAGCTGCCTAACGCTTAAAGAGACTCCCAGAGACTAACTAATAGAAACACTCAATAGGTGTGGTTATCATTGTAGTGTTTGAGGGGAAATTGAAACAAAGGAATGCCTAGAAACACAATGTTCCATTCTCTGTGGTCCCTATACTCAGACTCCTAACCAGGAGGTAAACACAGGGAATGTTGAAACGGTGACACGCAGGGCAGACGACACAACACGACGTGTATACAGACCTTCGTGCAAGCTCTCGGCAGATAGCAGCTCGGAGATGGAAGATAACGGGAGATAGGGAACGTGGAGGCTGGAGCCGGTGGTGGGGGTTCCTCGCTGGGGAACAATGCAGTAAGATGAGTCTGAAGAGAGAGAGAGAGAGACGTCCTGATAAGATGGACACAGCCAGGGAGTCTGCTGTCTGCTGGGAGAGACTGAGGCTCCTAGCAGCAGATGCTATCAGGGCTAGGATGGACCAGACCAGCACTACCCCAGCCCAAACAGGAACCAGCCAGACCAGTACTACCCCAGCCCAGACAGGAACCAGCCTGCCAGACCAGTACTACCCCAGCCCAGACAGGAACCAGCCAGACCAGCACTACCCCAGCCCAAACAGGAACCAGCCAGACCAGTACTACCCCAGCCCAGACAGGAACCAGCCAGACCAGTACTACCCCAGCCCAGACAGGAACCAGCCTGCCAGACCAGTACTACCCCAGCCCAGCCAGACCAGTACTACCCCAGCCCAGACAGACCAGTACTACCCCAGCCCAGACAGGAACCAGCCAGACCAGTACTACCCCAGCCCAGACAGGAACCAGCCAGACCAGTACTACCCCAGCCCAGACAGGAACCAGCCAGACCAGCACTACCCCAGCCCCAGACAGGAACCAGCCTGCCAGACCAAGAGAAAGCTCTGGAACAGGAACATCCAGGCAGTCAGTCCAGGTAGAGAAGACACAAGCCATGGAAAACACACACACCTCAATCTTAAAACAACTCTCTGACGTTATTTGGATTTGCCCCCCCCACACACACACACACACACACACACACACACACACACTTCATCTCCTTTGGCTGGATCAATGTCCTTTTCATAACATCCAGAGCGGTGCCTCTACCTCCCTCCCTCCTCCCCCCACCTCCTCCTCATTTATTCAGGTCTGAGGAAAGGTTGTGTTTTCTTTTCCTCTCTCCTCGAACCCCCCCCCACCCCCAACACACACCTCAGACTGAACACACACTCGCTGCAGGCTGCAGAACGAGAGGAGGAGGAGGGGAGAAAGAAAGGATGTTTCCTACCTCCCTACTGTGTGCATAGAAACACTCAATAGATGTTTGGAGCGCAGACTTTATCAGACACCTTCTGGGTATCTCAGTTCTCCCGGCTCCTGGAGCGTGGTTATCTGAGGGGAGCTCGTGTCTGGGACGGGGGGGCTGCTGTTTGGGACGGGGGGGCTGCTGTTTGGGACGGGGGGGGCTGCTGTCTGGGACGGGGGGGCTGCTGTCTGGGACGGGGGGGGGCTGCTGTCTGGGACGGGGGGGGCTGCTGTTTGGGACGGGGGGTTGGGGACATGAGCATGTTCACAGGTTAGGGAGACCTACTCTGGTACGTCAGAGGTGTTTTTCTCCCAGATCTCTGCTTGCGTATGAAGAGAGAGATGTAAATATATATCTAAAAGACTGGTTCTAATGACTAGCAGGTTTGACAGCTCAGCTTTTCCTGGTGTTTTCCTTCTGGAAGGATCTGAGCCGGAGGCTGTTCTTCCACGGGCTCAAACTCTTTTCATGTCTGCGTGTGTTTGTGTTTCAAACGGCCGATTGGGTTTTCTGCTGTCGGAACGAACGCTGACACAGGCACCTTGTTGGGCACAGAGGGTCTTTGTTGATGGCAAGCAGACAAGCTTTTCTGTGGCACATCTAGCCGGTCCAGCCCTCCCCTACCACCACCGCACCGCACCCCAGCCAGTCTGACCATGGAGAGATCCAGAGATGGAGAGACGGACCAGGTAGAGCACAGGGAAAAGGAAGACTTGAGGAAAATTATTTTGGGTTATTTATCTATCCGAAACCATCGCCACATAACTGTTTCCAGGTACCCCTGAAACCCCGGTCTAAAAATGTCTCCTAATTACTCGTGCTGACTTGGCAGAACCGTCGCAAAGATTCCTAGAACAGTACATGTGCCCCTGTGGGCTCTCTAAAACCAGGAGAATACACAAGGTCCTCACCTCTACCTCGTGATTGGCCAACAGAGACGTCAGTAAGCTCCTCTGCCAACCAGAAAGCCCCGTCAGCCTCTAAGACCCGCCTTTCTTTCAGCCCCACGCATCACTAACACACAAACGTCGACTGTACAGTACTGCCCTAGGGGCTGTTTCCGATGTTGCTTTCCCCCCTAAATGCCCACTCTCGTCACCACTGGTTAGGACAATTACTGGAGAAACAGTGGATAGTGTTTTTACATCCCCCCTGTAGCACCGCTGCCCTGCTCAGTCTGGCTCCAGCTGAATACTGGCTTTGTATTTAATAACCTATAAAAACAGGAGGCCACTTAATACAAGCAGGATAATTCCAATCACGTGTTAAGTTGTAGTGACCTGAAACAATAATTTAACTGAAAATTACTTCTCTCTACGTAAATATAAAGCAATCCCCCTCGAATGATGACTCACTGGTCGAAGCAGCTTATTACTGAACAAATGACAACTTTTGTTGATAGGTGGGTATTTTAGACAAAATAATAGATAATTGTCAAAAACAGATTTAACAGGAATGATTTTGTGGTGGTATCTTGAAGCTTTACAACTGGCAGTGTAGAGTAGTCCTAATCAAGTACTCTATTTGTCAAATATTTAAAAAATATTCTTGTGAAAAAACAATTGTAAAAATACTTTTTTTGAAGAAAAAAATGGGACATAATTTTGGGGAAGAAATGTTTGTGAAAACATTTGGGGAAAATATATTTGAAACCTTTTGAAACTTTTTTTTCCGCAAATATATTTTCAACCTTTTGAAACTTTTTTTCCGAATTTTTTTTTACTACTACTTTTACTTTCTGGTATAAGACTTTTAATACTGATACCAGAAAATATATACTTAAGTACAGTAACAAAGTATTAGTACTCAGTTACTTCCCATCTCTGCTGCAGACTGAACTGAGGTCAATCTCTCCTGTGATCAGATCAGGATCGTCAGGCTTGTTTAAACAGATCAGCCCGGCCAACACTAACTTGCCTGTTTGTCCTTCCTGGTCCAACAACAGTCACAGTCCCCAGGAAACAGTAGTCCTCCTTAAAACAAACAGGAAAAAACAGGTATTAAAACAAGTACCGTAGCATGCAACCAGTGACCAGGGGGCTGTGGGTCACCAGGGGGGACCAGGGGGCTGTGGGTCACCAGGGGGGACCAGGGGGGCTGTGGGGCACCAGGGGGGACCAGGGGGCTGTGGGGCACCAGGGGGGACCAGGGGGCTGTGGGGCACCAGGGGGGACCAGGGGGCTGTGGGGCACCAGGGGGGACCAGGGGGCTGTGGGGTCACCAGGGGGGACCAGGGGGCTGTGGGGCACCAGGGGGGACCAGGGGGCTGTGGGGCACCAGGGGGGACCAGGGGGCTGTGGGGCACCAGGGGGGACCAGGGGGCTGTGGGGCACCAGGGGGGACCAGGGGGCTGTGGGTCACCAGGGGGGACCAGGGGGCTGTGGGGCACCAGGGGGGACCAGGGGGCTGTGGGGCACCAGGGGGGACCAGGGGGCTGTGGGGCACCAGGGGGGACCAGGGGGGCTGTAGGGCACCAGGGGGGATCAGGGGGCTGTGGGGCACCAGGGGGGATCAGGGGGCTGTGGGGCACCAGGGGGGATCAGGGGGCTGTGGGGCACCAGGGGGGATCAGGGGGCTGTGGGGCACCAGGGGGGATGTGGGGCACCAGGGGGGATCAGGGGGCTGTGGGGCACCAGGGGGGGAACAGGGGGCTGTGGGGCACCAAGGGGGATCAGGGGGCTGTGGGGCACCAGGGGGGATCAGGGGGCACCAGGGGGGATCAGGGGGCTGTGGGGCACCAGGAGGGATCAGGGGGCTGTGGGGGCACCAGGGGGGGATGTGGGGCACCAGGGGGGACCAGGGGGCTGTGGGGCACCAGGGGGGGAACAGGGGGCTGTGGGGCACCAAGGGGGATCAGGGGGCTGTGGGGCACCAGGGGGGATCAGGGGGCACCAGGGGGGATCAGGGGGCTGTGGGGCACCAGGAGGGATCAGGGGGCTGTGGGGCACCAGGGGGGATGTGGGGCACCAGGGGGGATCAGGGGGCTGTGGGGCACCAGGGGGGGATCAGGGGGCTGTGGGGCACCAGGGGGGATCAGGGGGCACCAGGGGGGATCAGGGGGCTGTGGGGCACCAGGGGGGGATCAGGGGGCTGTGGGACACCAGGGGGGATCAGGGGGCTGTGGGGCACCAGGGGGGGAACAGGGGGCACCATGGGGGGATCAGGGGGCTGTGGGACACCAGGGGGGATCAGGGGGCTGTGGGGCACCAGGGGGGGAACAGGGGGCACCAGGGGGGATCAGGGGGCTGTGGGACACCAGGGGGGACCAGGGGGCTGTGGGGCACCAGGGGGGATCAGGGGGCTGTGGGGCACCAGGGGCAATCTGGGGGCACCAAGAGGGAACAGGGGGCTGGGTCTGGCCCTGCCAGCGATGGCAGAAACCACCAGAACTGTTTTTCCTTCTTTTTTTCCCTCCCTTTTTCAACACGGAGGAGAAGAATCAGATCTTTATGCGAGGAGTGAAAACCTGGTGTTTATATAAGAGAGGGGTGGGGGTGGGGGGGGTGTGGGCGGTTCGACGGGGGACACCAGATTAGGAAAGGAAGAAAGGAAAGAAAGGAGGATAAAACTGACAGATTTGGTAAAGCTGGTGGAGAAGGAGGAGAGAGGGAGGGAGGGACGGGTGGAGAGAAGAGGGAGGGATGGAGGGAGGGGGTGGGGAGGGAGATGTGGAGAGAGTGAGTGCTTGCTCTGGTGTAGATCGAGGGCACGGTGAAGGGTCTGAGCTATCGGTTGAGGTGTGAGCGAGAGAGCTGGAGTGGAAGGGCATCTGAGGGCCCTCCCGGAGCTGGTAGCATGTGGAGGAGGGGGAGGAGTCTCTCAGGGGAGCTGTGAGAGGGGGAGGAGTCTCAGGGGAGCTGTGAGAGGGGGAGGAGTCTCAGGGGAGCAGTGAGAGGGGGAGGAGTCTCAGGGGAGCTGTGAGAGGGGGAGGAGTCTCTCAGGAGAGCTGTGAGAGGGGGAGGAGTCTCAGGGGAGCTGTGAGAGGGGGAGGAGTCTCTCAGGGAGCTGTGAGAGGGGGAGGAGTCTCTCAGGGGAGCTGTGAGAGGGGGAGGAGTCTCTCAGGGGAGCTGTGAGAGGGGGAGGAGTCTCAGGGGAGCTGTGAGAGGGGGAGGAGTCTCTCAGGGGAGCTGTGAGAGGGGGAGGAGTCTCTCAGGGAGCTGTGAGAGGGGGAGGAGTCTCTCAGGAGAGCTGTGAGAGGGGGAGGAGTCTCTCAGGGGAGCTGTGAGAGGGGGAGGAGTCTCTCAGGGGAGCTGTGAGAGGGGGAGGAGTCTCAGGGGAGCTGTGAGAGGGGGAGGAGTCTCAGGGGAGCTGTGAGAGGGGGAGGAGTCTCTCAGGGAGCTGTGAGAGGGAGGAGTCCTCAGGGGAGCTGTGAGAGGGGGAGGAGTCTCTCAGGGGAGCTGTGAGAGGGGGAGGAGTCTCAGGGGAGCTGTGAGAGGGGGAGGAGTCTCAGGGGAGCAGTGAGAGGGGAGGAGTCTCAGGGGAGCTGTGAGAGGGGGAGGAGTCTCAGGGGAGCTGTGAGAGGGGGAGGAGTCTCTCAGGGGAGCTGTGAGAGGGGGAGGAGTCTCTCAGGGGAGCTGTGAGAGGGGGAGGAGTCTCTCAGGGAGCTGTGAGAGGGGGAGGAGTCTCTCAGGGGAGCTGTGAGAGGGGGAGGAGTCTCAGGGGAGCTGTGAGAGTGGGGAGGAGTCTCAGGGAGCTGTGAGAGGGGGAGGAGTCTCAGGGGAGCTGTGAGAGGGGGAGGAGTCTCTCAGGGGAGCAGTGAGAGGGGGAGGAGTCTCAGGGGAGCTGTGAGAGGGGGAGGAGTCTCAGGGGAGCAGTGAGAGGGGGAGGAGTCTCAGGGGAGCTGGGTGACGCTGTCTTGTCCACTCAGCTCTGAGCAGAGGTGCTACAACTGCACCACATAGCTCACTGCACAAAGGTGTGTGTGTGTGTGTGTGTGGTGTGTGTGTGTGTGTGTGTACCATTCTGTACAAGGAATCATGTGTTTGAGTATGCATGACCTATGTTACATTTGGGCGATAAAGACTGTAAACTCATTATCAGTTGTGTGTGTCATACATCACTTAGTAACATGTTTGCCAGAAACACTAAATTCAATCATCTCATGGTGCACTGCCAACACATGGCTTGTGAAACACGAGTTTGATCTTACAAAGTCTATTTCTCCGCTCTTTAAATACCCCCAAACTCTAAAGCTATCATTTCCAAACGCTAAAATACAGTACGTTAGTGTTCAACCATACAGGATTGGAAAGTGTCAGCTTCAATCAATCAATCCTTTTTGGACCCGATATGTGTTTTTTTTCCACCGCTAATATTTCCTGTTTAGCCTCTCTGCCTCTCTCTGCCTCTCTCTGCCTCTCTCTCCTGCTCTCTCTCCTCTGCCTCTCTCTGCCTCTCCTCTGCCTCTCTCTGCCTCTCTCCTTGCCTCTCTCTGCCTCTCTCTGCCTCTCTCTGCCTCTCTCTGCCTCTCTCTGCCTCTCTCTGCCTCTCTCTGCCTCTCTCTGCCTCTCTCCCTCCTCCCCTCTCTCCTCCCTCTCTCCCTCTCTCCCTCTCTGCAGCCTCGCAGCCTCGCAGCCTCTCTGCCTCTCTGCTCTCTGCCTCCTCTCTCTTTCTTGTAAATGCCATCTAAGTGACAGAGCAGCAGGCCAGGCCCTAACACTCTCCACCCCCCCACAAGTCACCATCTGCCCCCCCGGCCCCCCTGCCCCGCCCAGCCTCTGCCAGCCCAGTAAGCATCACCACTGACCCCTCCGTCCATCCACACGGTATTAATAGGACTTGTTTGGCGCGCCAGCCTGGTGTGTAACTTTAGCTGGGGCTGGGGCTGGAGTTAGAAGACAGGGAGTGAACAGCAAAGACAGGGGTAACAAGTTAAGGGCTGGGGTAAGAAGGGGGAGGCAGGACAGCGTGGGGAGGACAGACAAGGCTGTAGGAGAGACAGGGCTGTAGGAGAGACAGGGCTGGAGAGGAGAGACAGGGCAGTAGGAGAGACAGGGTGTGGTAGGACAGACAAGGCTGGGGAGGAGAGACAGGGCTGGGGAGGAGAGACAGGGCTGGGGAGGAGAGACAGGGGCTGGGGAGGAGAGACAGGGCTGGGGAGGACAGACAGGGCTGTAGGAGAGACAGGGCTGTAGGAGAGACAGGGCTGTAGGAGAGACAGGGCTGGGAGGAGAGACAGGCTGGGGAGGAGAGACAGGGCTGTAGGAGAGACAGGGCTGGGAAGGAGAGACAAGGCTGGGGAGGAGAGACAGGGCTGGGGAGGAGAGACAGGGCTGGGGAGGAGAGACAGGGCTGGGGAGGAGAGACAAGGCTGGGGAGGAGAGACAGGCTGGGGAGGAGAGACAGGGCTGGGGAGGAGAGACAGGGCTGGGGAGGAGAGACAGGGCTGGGGAGGAGAGACAGGGCTGGGGAGGAGAGACAGGGCTGGGGAGGAGAGACAGGGCTGGGGAGGAGAGACAGGGCTGTAGGAGAGACAAGGCTGGGAGGAGAGACAGGGCTGTAGGAGAGACAGGGCTGGGGAGGAGAGACAGGGCTGGGGAGGAGAGACAGGCTGGGGAGGGAGACAGGGCTGGTGAGGAGAGACAGGCTGTAGGAGAGACAAGCTGGGGAGGAGAGACAGGGCTGTAGGAGAGACAAGGCTGGGAGGACAGACAGGGCTGGGGAGGAGAGACAGGGCTGGGGAGGAGAGACAGGGCTGGGGAGGAGAGACAGGGCTGGGGAGGAGAGACAGGGCTGGGAGGAGAGACAGGGCTGGGGAGGAGAGACAGGGCTGGGGAGGAGAGACAGGGCTGGGGAGGAGAGACAGGGCTGGGGAGGAGAGACAGGGCTGGGGAGGACAGACAGGCTGTAGGAGAGACAGGGCTGGGGAGGAGAGACAAGGCTGGAGAGGACAGACAGGGCTGTAGGAGAGACAGGGCTGGGAAGGAGAGACAGGGCTGGGGAGGAGAGACAGGGCTGTAGGAGAGACAGGGCTGGGGAGGAGAGACAGGCTGGGGAGGAGAGACAAGGCTGGGGAGGACAGACAGGGCTGGGAGGAGAGACAGGGCTGGGGAGGAGAGACAGGGCTGGGAGAGAGACAGGCTGGGAGGAGAGACAGGGCTGGGGAGGAGAGACAGGGCTGGGAGGAGAGACAAGGCTGGGGAGGAGAGACAGGGCTGGGGAGGAGAGACAAGGCTGTAGGAGAGACAGGGCTGTAGGAGAGACAGGGCTGGGGAGGAGGGACAGGGCTGGGGAGGAGAGACAGGGCTGTAGGAGAGACAGGGCTGTAGGAGAGACAGGGGCTGGGGAGGAGAGACAGGGCTGGGGATGAGAGACAGGCTGGGGAGGAGAGACAGGGCTGTAGGAGAGACAGGCGGGGAGGAGAGACAGGGCTGGGGGAGGAGAGACAGTGCTGGAGAGGAGAGACAGGGCTGGGGAGGAGAGACAGGCTGTAGGAGAGACAGGGCTGGGGAGGAGAGACAGGGCTGGGAGGAGAGACAGGGCTGGAGAGGAGAGACAGGGCTGTAGGAGAGACACCCACACACCCTCCTCTCAACCCTCATCTTCATCCCTGCTCCACACACACACCCTCCTCTTCATCCCTGCTCCCCTCACACACACCCTCCTCTTCATCCCTGCTCCCCTCACACACCCTCCTCTCACCCTAATCTTCATCCCTGCTCCCCTCACAAACCCTCCTCTCACCCTCATCCCTGCTCCCCTCACACCCTCCTCTTCATCCCTGTTCCCCTCACACACCCTCCTCTCACCCTCCTCTTCATCCCTGCTCCACACACACACCCTCCTCTTCATCCCTGCTCCACACACACACCCTCCTCTCATCCCTGCTCCACCACACACACCCTCCCTCTTCATCCCTGCTCCCCTCACACACCCTCCTCTCACCCTACATCTTCATCCCTGCTCCACACACACACCCTCCTCTCACCCTCATCCCTGCTCCCCTCACACCAACCCTCCTATTCATCCTGCTCCACACACACACCCTCCTCTTCATCCCTGCTCCACCCACAACCCTCCTCTCACCTTCATCCCTGCTCCACACACACACCCTCCTCTTCATCCCTGCTCCCCTCACACACCCTCCTATTCATCCCTGCTCCCCTCACACACCCTCCTCTTCATCTCCCCTCACTGCCAACCCAAACAAAGCTCAAGTGCAGAAGACCTTCAGCAGGTCCACAGTGCAGAAGACCTTCAGCAGTCCAAAGTGTGGTCCCACATGTTCCCATGTTCACAGTCATGTGTTGTGATCATACTAAGACAGGTTATTAAACGCACATTGTTTGATTGTTATGGAGTGTAAACGTCCCATCAGAGCTTAAACATGCTCAATGCTGTATTTTGTGTCAATGATCCTTGGTATTTCTGCCAAGAGTCTTGTTTCAAATCCACTTTTCTCTTGGTACTCAAACTGCTGCTCACATGCCCAGTATCTTAGGCATAGGGTGCTACAGGCAGGGTCCCTCTCTCTCTCTCTCCAAATCTCCTCTCTCTCTCTCTCCTGTCCCTCGCTCCTCTCTCTCTCTCTCTCGCTCCCGTCTCTCTCTCTCTATGTCTCGTCTATATCGTCTATTCTCTCTCTCTCTATGGCTCTCTCTGTCTCTCTCTCCCTATGTATCTCTCTATGGCCTCTCATCTCTCTCAGCTTTGCTCTCATGCTCTCTCTATCCTCAGACTCGTCTCGTATTATCTGCTGTCACTCTCAGTATCTGCATGTCTCTTCATATCTCTCGCTCTCTCTCTCATGCTCTCTCTCACTCTCGGTCCCTACTCTGCTCATCTTCATCTCTCTCTCTGATCCTCCTCTCTCTATGTCTCTCTAGTTCTCTCTCTCTCTAGTCTCTCTCTAGAATGTCTCTCTCTCTCTCTGTGTCGCTCTCCTCGATGTCTCTCTATGTCGCTCTATGTCTCTCTCTCATCTCTGTCTCTCTCTCTATGTCCTCCCTATGTCTTCTCTTCTTCTTCCGTCTCTATATCTCTATGTCTCTCTCTCTCTCTCACCCCCCCCCCCCCCCCCCCCCCCACCCCCCCCCACCACCCACCCCCTCTCTCTCCTCTACTCTCTCATTCCTCTCCCACAGTGTGACAGCTAAGGGTCCCTCTCTCTCTCTCTCTATGTCTCGCTCCCACAGGTGGACAGCCTAGGGTCTCCATGTATCCTTGTAGTTTTGTGATAAAATATCTTCTGTCGTTCAGGCATGAGAGACAGCAGTGTGGTTTGTGTGTGTGTGTGTGTGTGTGTGTGTGTGTGTGTTTGTGTTGTGGTGTGTGTGTGTTGTGTGTGTGTGTGTGTTTTGTGTGTCATCGTGTATGCGTGTGAGTGTGTGTGTGTTGTGTGTTGCGTGTGGTGTGTGTCTGTTGTGGTTTCGTTTGTGTGTGTGTGTGTTGTATGTGTGGTGCGTGTGTGTGAGAGAGAGAAGAAGAAGATCTTCGCCCCTCAGTAAGAGCACAGCACTGAGGCGTGACGGGTGGGTGTGTGTGTGTGTGTGTGTGTGTGTGTGTGTGTGTGTGTGAGATAGAGATGAGCTTGCCCCTCAGTAAGATACAGTCACTATGGCGGTGACGGGGTGGGTGTTGTGTTGTGTGTGTGTGTGTGTTTGTGTGTGTTGTGTGTGTTTTTTCGTTTTGTGTGCGTGTGTTGTTTTGCTTCGTTCGAGAGAGCTCGCCCCTCAGTAAAAGAAACAGCACTATAGGCGTGACGGCGAGGCCCAGGCACACACTCGAGGTATTTCGTAATTGGAGCGCTTCGTTAGCTATGTCCAGTTGTGGACGCGGGAGGTGATTTATGACACGCAGCCACTGTATTATTGCTTTTTGGCTCGGCTCCGTCCCTGCACACCGTGCCAAGCTTCACAGTCCTCTCAGCTCTCAACACGTCACACAACATCATCATCCCAGACAGCCAGGTCAAAATTAGGCATATTAATCACTTTGGTGGATTGATGAAGTAAGGCGTCTTAAAATACATCTCGATCTGGATCTTTCACGTCACCGGCACCAGAGCACACACTCCCTCACGAGGTGTTGAGAGTTCTGCACATGCTCAGTACTGAGCCCACAAGCCCAGGTTACCCGTGTGCTCAGACACAACAACTGGTTCACCTTAACGCTCCTCTTCCTGTTAACGGCACCATTATGTACCTCTCACCACACCGTACCAAGCCATGGCGTTGCTACCCTGAAACCTTCTGCTGCACGTCTGGTTCAGCCCGATTCAGTCATTCTGAAGGAAGAAGCTTTCCGGAACCCCAGCCTGCCAGGTCAGAGGCCACGGTTCGAGTCCAGAAGATGGCCTCCCTGCGTAGCGCTGTGCTCTCTGGAACATGTCTCTCTCAGTCAGAGGTCAGCGGGCACAGAGTGGAGGCTGTTTCCCCCCTCTACTAGCCTTTCTCCTGCCGGAGCAACATGGATATACAGTCTCTCAGACTGTCAGCATCTTCACATGCACTCACTCCTGTCTCTGTTTGTCTCAGTGTCTCCCCTCCATTCTCCTTCTCCTTCTCCTCCCTCCTCCTCTCGCTCCCTGCTCCAACTCTCTCCTCTCACTCTCCTCTACCTCTTGCTCTCTGCCTCTCCTCTCCTCTCCTCTCACTCCTCTCCTCGCATCCTCTCCTCTCCTCTCGTCTCCTCTCCTGCATCCTCTCGTCCGTCTCCGGGTCGTCCTCGCTCGCGTCCGTCCGTCACTCGTCCTCGATGTCCTCTGCCATCTCGTCTCTCTCTCTCTCCTCTCCTCTCGCTCTCCTCTATCCCTATCGCCTCACCCCTCGCCACGCCTCCCCTCTCTCATGTCATCCTCTCCGCATCCTCTCGCTCCCCTCTCCTTTCATCTCCCCTCCCCCTCCTCTTCCTCCCGCTCCCCCTCCTCTCTCCCCACTCTCCTCTCACTCGTCGCTCCCTCCACCACCTCGCCCTCGCTCTCTGGGCCTCTCCTCTCGCGCACCCCGCGACACACTCCCACTCCCCTCTCCTCGCGCTCCGACTCCCCTCCTCGCAGAAAGCTCCTCTCATCCTCTCCTCTCCTCTCGTAGGTCTCCAGGCGTCCCGGTGAGGCAGGGAGTGTGTGTTGTGCTTGGAGCTCGGCTTTTCCAACGATGCCAGCGACCCTCTTAGACTGAGACGTTTCACTCACTCACACTCTCCTAAAAAGTCTGTTACAATAACTGCAGCCTGTATATACAACGCCTGTATATTCCACTCTCTCGTTAGTACAAAATCTCATAGTTAAATGTATTTTTTTCTCAGTAACCGAGGGGGACTATTTAATGGGAGTCTGCTGCATCCAGAAGAACGTTTCTCTTCAAATTCCTAAAAAACACTATTTGCTTTCCTGGCATCCACATTCTGTTCAATAGTTCTGCTCTGAGGCCAAACGTTCTTCTTGTGCCAGGATCTGCTCGCCTGCTTGCCACAGGAGGCCCGACCGAACACCACAAGCACCATGTCATCCTGCCTCCAGGCTAGACTTAGCACCCTCTCCTGCCCCCTTCCTCACTTGATCTGCGAAAGCCAGACGAGTCGTCGCGATGTCACAAGCAGTGTTGATCGAGACGGCAGATGTGTTTTCACACGCGAGTCGCCCCTCTCGGCCCGTCACTCATTAGGGACATCGATGAGAGAGCTTGGCGCTAAACGCTACATCAGCCCACTTTCTATCGCGGGAGAAAAGTGACGAACTAAAGAGACATCCCAAATGTTGTAAGGCAGGTCTGACCTGGAAGAACGTCTTGTTAAAAAAAGAAATACCGGTCTTTAATTAGAAGCCAGGTATGGAAACTACCTTGTTGAAAGCTCTTTTAGGAATGACTCGCTTTAACAAACAGGAGTGGCTCGAAAAGGAGTAATCAGCCATAGCCAAACGTTTCCCCTAATGTCGTTAGTTTGACATGATTTTCATTTCTCTGTGGGAAACTTTGGTACCTACGCGAGGACAACATGTCTGGCCCGATGTTACTTATTGTCCAAAGACGCTGCGTTTTCCAACAGTAGTCTAGCGTGTGGTAAAGCTTAACATGTCTCATTTAGAATATATTCATATTTAAAGGAATTTGAACTGTGACCTCTTTTTTTCAGCCACTGCTCTAACCACTAAGCTATCTTCTTTTAATAGTCTTGAAATGTTTTGTCTACAAGGCCAAAAGCAGAGCATTTGTGTGTGTGTCCTTCGTGTGAGAGCTCTCCACGCTGCATGGTCAGTTAGGTCGCGAAGACACTTGTGTTTTAAAGTTGGAGTGTGGCAGCTGGCAGAAGGTGGTGACGAGATTAACCCTTGAAATTCAAGTGGCTTCCAAGGGTATCGACCTATTAGAATGTCACATTTCTCCTGGGCTTAAAAAAAAAGTGTTGGTTCCAACTGCTGCCCTGATTCAGACTGTTGCTTTGAGACGAATACAGTTCTTCAACTGCCTTGAAGCTGTCATGTAACATATCATTTAGTCATGATGGTTATCATACTGGTATGAGAAGTATTCTCTTTTTTTCTAAACAGAATACGTGCCCCAGTGCCCACTGTTTCACTAGCAGAGAGACAGAGATCTTCTAGAGTTCATATTTAATAGCAAATTACCCTCATCATGAAGGAATCTAGTTATGTGGTGAATTGTGTACTTCCCTTAACAGATTAGAGATTAGATTAAAACATATGCCTTTTCATCGAATCAGTCTTTAGTGATCAAATTAAATGTATTTGATAATTAAATTCGTTTGTTATTATTTTGCTTTGTTTAAGGGTTCTTGGTCAAAGTTGCTCTTGAATTACGACACAACAAAACCAACAAAAATCGCTATTACAACCCCGATTCATTTTAAGGTTCTAGATAAGCCCCCTGGAGAACTCTAAAAAAAGCTCCTCAATACAGACCCTTACCCTCCATCCCTCCCCACTCCCTCCCCATCTCCCCTCTCCCACCCTCCCTCCCCATCTCCCTCCTCCATCTCCCTCCCTCTCCTCCCTCCCTCCATCCATCTCCCTCCCTCTTCCCTCTCTCCTCTCTCATTCTCTCTCTCCCTCCCCTCCCTCTCCATCTCCATCCTCTTCCCCCTCTCGAACTTTCGAACCTCTCGCCTCCCTCCCTCTCTCCCTCCCTCCATCTCCCTCCCGGCCCTCTTCCGGAGGAAGGTCCCCGTCTCCCCTCTCTCTCTCTTCCCCCCTATCTTCCCTCCCTCTCCCTCCCTCCCCTCCCCCCTCTCCATCTCCCTCCCTCCCTCCCTCTCCCCGGCACCCTGCCCAGTCGAGAGGGGCCGATCCCGTCCCATGCTCCCCATCCCTTCCCAATCCCGTGTCCATCTCTCCATGATCTGTCCCTCTGTCCTCTCCTCTTCCCTCGCCTCCCTCCCATCACCTCTCCCTTCCCTCCATCTCCCCTTCTCTCTCCTCCCCCTCTCTCTCCTCTGACTGAAAGGGCTCTGCGTGCCTCTCAGCCTCTGCACCTCCCTCACCTCTATACACGCATACAGCATAACTCAGCCACTAGCACCAGGCACTCATTCAAACCAACACAACACATGCTTTTGTGTGTGTACAACCAGCCTGGCCGTTTAATAAGTTTTAGATCCTTGACTAGTATGTGAAGTCATGAAAAGCATCTTCCTCAATCAAATCCTTCTGCAACCCCTACAATTGTCACATTAACTGATTGCCCATATAGTAGCTGTAGTTTCTTCTTTTTCTGTACCTTCAAAAGTGAGCGAAAGAATACCCCTTTCATGGTAACGAAGCTCCGAACGTGGCTACTCCGTGGTGTGGAGACAATAAACCCCCAAATAAACGCTTAAACTGCTCAAAAATCCGCAAAACCAAAAACAAAAACAGAAATACCCAGAAGGAATCCCATCTCATTATACGATTAAGACATAGACCCGATACGGAGCGAAACAAGAGAAATGGAGAGAGCGAGAGAGAGAGAGAGAGAAAAAGGGAGAGAGAGAGAGGGGACAGAGAGATAGAGAGAGAGAGAGAGAGAGAGAGAGAGAGAAGGGAGAGAGAGAGAGAGAGAGGGAGGGAAGAGAGAGAGAGAAGAGGGATTGCTTTCTTTCGTTCTTTCTTTCTTTCTTTCGGATCGTATGGTCTCAACTGTCGGTATGGGGGGTGGTCGGGGGGTTTGGGCGGTATGGTAAAGTTAGAAAGACAATCTGTCTTGTACGCGCATCCGGGTCTCGAGTCTCTCTCTCTCTCTCCCCCGGGGAGACGGGTGCGTGAGGCCGTTGGTGGTAGGAGATTCTCTCGGATGTTTCAGTAGGCCGGTCAGGTCTCAGGCGAGGTCTCTCTGCTCTGGGCGGGTTCATCCTCTCTCTTCTTGCCGCGCGCGTCTCTAGGGGGGCTCGTATAGGTGCAGAACAGAAACCGTCATGGACGATCTCTGCTCTCTGAGGTCTCTATCCCTGGGGTAGGGTATGGCGATGGGGGGGAACGAGCGTTATCTTGATCGGCCTCTCTCACTCTCTCATCTTTCTTATCTCCTGGAGCATCATCGCCTCCTCGGAGCGCCGCAGCTCCCTTTCAATCGTTCGGTTGGCTTTCTGCCCTGCTACGGTTGGGTGGAAGGAGGGTCATAAAGGGGCAACAAAGGTGAGGGGTGTACAGGGCAGAACGACGCAGAACTACACCGACAGCAACATCGAAACCGTGGTTTTGGGGAGGGTGGGCGGGTGCACCTGTGGGAGTCGGGTTAATAAAAAAAAAAGAAACCCCAACGACCCAAACAACGAGTCCCCTTAGTTTTTCCCCTAATGGGTGGGCCTCTAGGCGGGTTGGATACAAGACTGGTATCTTGGGGGGGGGGGGGGGGGGGGAGGGGGGGGGATTGTTCTTCCGTCTTTTCAGTCTTCTCTCTTCTCCTTGTTAGTTCCGGAGTCGGCTGTCCTCCTGTGCCTCCGTCGCTCTCTTAAAGATGCAGTTTCCCGAGAGAGGTAGACCAGGGTGACAACGGTCGGGGGGGGTCTGGGGTTGTCACGGGCGGGGAAGGGAGACCGAACCTCCATCATTGAACTTACCTAGACCTATTTGAACACCTCTCTTCCCCCCACCATTACCTCCCTCCACCCGTACACCTTTTGGCCAGGTGGAAGCCGAGGTTGAAAACTAACATCATCAAAGGGGGTCTGCGGCTCGGTTATGGCTTGTGGGGGGGGGGGTCTGGGGGGGGAGAGTGGGGGGGGGGAGGGGTAAGCGGGGGGGGGGTTGGTCATGTTTGGTTTGGGTGGGGGTGGGGGGTTGTTTTCGTCTTCGGGGCTAGGTGGGGGGGTCGGTTGTTTTACTTATAGGGGTTCCGCCGTTGGGGCAATTGAGGAGTGTGATGAAGTCATTGCAGTGGGGGCCTGGGAAGGGGGTATTTGGTGGTAAACATTTTGTGAAATTGGTAAACTAAAACTTATAGAAACCTAAAAGAAAATTACGTCGGTGTTTAACTTAATTCATATATTCACTTTCTATAGCAATTTCTCTTGTTTTTGTCCACTGGCTTGGGTGGCCAATGCTGACCTTAGGGGCCAGAAGCAGGGTGACCTCGCGTGCTCTGTAACAAGGGGTGGAACTGGGCTGTATGTTTAGGAGGTGATGTGGGTGTTAGAAAGTGACCACTCAGAATGGGAACGAACGCCTATCAAGGCCTCCGCAATTCGTGGGTCTCTGGATTACTCTCAGGAGCTTCGCGCAAGTATTGAGGTGTACTCTGTTTATCTGACTGGGATAAGTCAGATTCAGAGAGCCCCCATGTAAAACGAGCGCGCAAACGTATTTGACTCACACGAACGGGCTCTTTAAATTTAGATTGCCATCATCCCGTTGTGTTGAAAGTCAGGAGAGTTGGGAATGATCTAACGTAATTGAAACGTTGTCGATGGTTCTCCAAAGGCAGTTTTTATTTAACGCTGAGCATATTTCATCAAGAACGGCCAGGAGGAATGTTCATGTCCTTGGCTGTTGTCAAGGGTCACGTCCATGCATGAATGATAAAGCGTGCATTAATAACAAAAATAACCCATTTTGAAATTTGCAACAAAGCCTGATAGATTCAACGAGACCGTGAAACGAAAATACTTTATGATGAGTTAACGGTACTAAAATGCTGAATACTGCAGGTGTGTATGTTCTTTAAGGATAGGGTGTGAGATCTTACGGAATTAATACTCTAATTAGTAATAACGTTCTTCAATCTCGTGTTGTGTAGTAGGAGAGACAAAAGTACAGCACAAGTCAGAGGTTTCCGAATAGGCGGAGCGAGAGCAAGCCCCCGAGACCTCAGTTCGTCACCAAAAATAAATCCCGCCACCGTTACCGAGATAGCAACAGTAGAGAGACTAAATTGGCTACACACTCACCCAGTGCTACGACAGGAGACACACACAGCTGGACCAGTACGCTAGTTTCTCACAAACTGAATCTCATCCGTGTCCGTGTGACAATATACAGGTGGAAATTGGATCATTATGGGATATGTAAATAATCTTCGAAGAAAAAGCTTTTCGTTAATGAAATACTTCCCCCCCCTTTCCTCCCCCCTTTCCCTGGTTGTTTATTAGACTCAACAAAGAAACGGTCAAACATGGAAACGTGAGTCTGCACTCAAGTTTTAATACGCGTGCTCCGGTGGAATATATTAGCTAATTGTTTTCGGAATGTGTCGTGCAATGCACATTCCTACCCTGTGTCATACATGTAGTTACTGTAAGACCTTATCATCGGATCAAACTTCGTCCCGATTTGGATACGGCCCGCCCCCCCCCCCCCCCCCCCGGCCCCCCACATTTTAATTCACCTCTGTATTCGGTTTTGTTTCCAAAGAAAAACAACACGTTGTGCGGAGGTGTGCGGAGGATTCCTGACCAGGGAACGGCAATAGACAGTCTGTACTGCCTGCAAAACCGATGATGAATCCGTTATGAGTAACGTAGTGAGTACGGGTCGTGGACACCATCAGATGAACTTCTGTCTCATCACACTCGAGATATTTAGACAGGCATATTTGGGGCATGAACTCATCCACATTAGAACGCGTTTTTATGGCCCGTTTACTCCCGTTTTTTGTTCCTAAAGACTGTAGCGTTTTTGTTTTGTTTTTTTTGGATCTGGGATGAATTACTCCTTTTTCTTTTTCCCATTTCCCCTTCTTACAATGGCAGCCTACATCAACATGGGAAGCGTCAATCTAAGATTGCGTCTTCTTATGGTG
>CAEFZP010000546.1:22500-94874 GCA_903064625.1 Mallotus villosus | reverse complement strand
GGCACAAACAGCAACCTGCCTGAGCAGGGAAAACATGCTCATCTGTGTGGATCCACTTCCTCATCACACACGGTTAACAGAATGGCTAATGAGAGGATAAATCTCACCGTTTCTGGGATTCAAACCTCCCCCTCCCCCTCGCCCTCCCTCACTCTCTCTCCCCTCCTCCTCCCCCTCGCCCTCCCCCTCTCTATCTCCCCTCATCCCCCTCCCTCTCTCCCTCTATCCCTCTCTCCCTCCTCCCTCTCTCCCTCTCTCCCTCCCTCTTTTACATCTTCATTTAAAGGAAAAAAACAAAATTAAGATGGATTACGTTTTACTCCAATTTATAAAAATGGAGGCGTCTGCTCTGATACTCGGGCCTACTGTAATATGGCTCTTTTCTCCCGGAGGTATCAGATAGAGAGATCTGGGCTGGGGTTTGGATAGTACTCATGAATAAAGCATTAGCCTTGGAATCTCAGAGTACCCAAAAGAGAACAGAACTGGCCTGTTAATGAGTCTGTGCTGATTGTAAATATTAACACTATTTTGTGGGAAGATATAATGAAATCTGTTTAAAAGAAAGTAGACAGACAACCAATATTCTCGTTCAGCGAGGGGCTGTGAGCTTTGGAAACCAGACAGGGGTTGGTTCGATGTTTCAGCTGCTGCAGAGGGTCGACCCGGGGCTGCGGAGAGGAGGGAGACACAGACGGCTCTGTCTGGGGATCGATGACGAGGAAAATACGTCCAGTTTGGTGGAACACTAAGGACTGTAGCTTTGAGCAGCTACGAATTCGGAGGTTTGGAGTCCGAGAGAGCTGAGGCTGGAGATTCTTTAGACTCGATCTCTTTTCAAACACTTTGCCAGCGTGAGACCCTGGCAGACCTGCAGAGTAACCTCCTCTAAAGGCATTTCTGAAGACTTCTAATTGCTGCTGCGCACCCCCCTCTTCAGGAGGGCAGCAGGAGGGGAACACAGTTACCCTCGGTTCCCTTAGTTACCCCAAAACAGAGCGCAGGGGGGAGAGGAGATCCAGGCGAGCCCCCCCCTCTGCACACAGCCCAACCCCTCGGCTACCTACAGTGCGTCGCTCGGGTCCCAACGTCATGTGATTGACAGCGAGACAGACGCCCGGCAGGAGGCCTGTTCTCCAGACGTGTGAAACACCAAGAAAGGTCTAAACCGTCACTTCCTGCAAAACTGTTGAGATCCGCGTAGCTTTAAAGTGATTCCAACACAGCATCTGTTTCTGATCCTGAAACCCTTTGAAAACAACCACAGCCCACAACCTCGCAAAGGCACTGCCCTTAAATAACATCTCAGCAATTCAAGCCCTTTCAAGTTATATGATAATCCAGCTGTCTTGTCCTGTTTTCTCGTACTTTAAAGGCGCCTGTGTTTGTGCATGGGCTGGCCTCGCCCATACACTCAGAGAGAAAGGCTGCACTACTTAAAAGATAATGAGGAAACCAACACGCCAGGTACGATTGATCCCACTGTTTTATAGCATGGGGGATTATCAAAGGATTATCTAGCGCTAATTATGCACGAAGGTCCACAACAGGCTTTCATGTTGCTACGGTGATTGGCAGGAAGGTGTGTATGTGTGTGTTGTCACAGAGGGGTGTATACAGAGCGAGGGGCTCGCTTACGGCGTGTGAGTTTGACGATCGCACGCCTGTGCAACCCGAGACGAGCCCTCAGGAAGTCTGAACTGAGCTGAATCCTCAGACACGGGGTCCGTCTGGACTGAGCTGAATCCTCAGACATGGGGTCCGTCTGGACTGAGCTGAATCCTCAGACACGGGGTCCGTCTGGACTGAGCTGAATCCTCAGACACGGGGGTCCGTCTGGACTGAGCTGAATCCTCAGACACGGGGGTCCGTCTGGACTGAGCTGAATCCTCAGACATGGGGTCCGTCTGGACTGAGCTGAATCCTCAGACATGGGGGCCGTCTGGACTGAGCTGAATCCTCAGACACGGGGTCCGTCTGGACTGAGCTGAATCCTCAGACACGGGGTCCGTCTGGACTGAGCTGAATCCTCAGACACGGGGTCCGTCTGGACTGAGCTGAATCCTCAGACACGGGGTCCGTCTGGACTGAGCTGAATCCTCAGACATGGGGTCCGTCTGGACTGAGCTGAATCCTCAGACACGGGGTCCGTCTGGACTGAGCTGAATCCTCAGACACGGGGGTCCGTCTGGACTGAGCTGAATCCTCAGACACGGGGTCCGTCTGGACTGAGCTGAATCCTCAGACATCTGGGCCCGTCTGGGGTCCGTCTGAAACTTACACTTACGTACACCAGCATTCCCATCCTGGTTTCCTGGTGACAAAAGCAGCGACCACAAGGGGAAGCCAGGGGTCTCCGAGAGGGGGGGATCCATCTCCTGGACGACCCTCAGAGCTTCCGCCCCCGAAGGCAGGAGGAACGTCATCGAACGACAAAGTGAACATTGCTAATCAGAGCGTGTTACCGGGAAGGGATCGATCTGGGGCGGTATCCTTGACGACGGCGTCCTCTTATGAGGTAATTGACGGGGACTCTCTGGACTAGTTCACGGGTCACTGATTGAACCCATTCTGTTGATTACTGATCTATGTTCGCCATCACGTCTGTGAGCGGGGCTCTGAACCCTTTCATCACCACCGTCGTGCTGACCTGTGAAGACTACCACTCAGCGCTGGACGTACGCCACATACCGGGACCAAACATGCATGGTCGTGATCTCTCCAATCCAGATCTTTCGACACTTGCCTGTTTTTGAGTACAGTGAAGGCCTGCCCTCATCAGTATGCCCTCTCACTGCCTGCTAGTGTCGTCCGTCTATTCCACACGGCCAGACTTCCCTCCCCGGATCCTATGCTGCTCAATGAGTGAGTCAGTCTTCTGATTGACATGCCGCATGTTGAATGTATGTCATGTTAGTCTGAATCATGGTAGTAACAGCCAATCAGATGAAGGGACAGGATGGATATTTCGTGTTACATTAGTTAAGTAGATGCGACGGTAGTGAAGTTAGCCCCTGGCTTTACGGAGAGACGGAGGAATGGCTGTGGTGTTGGTGTGACGTGTGTAGCTTAGTGTCTCAAGCAGCAATGTTTCATCACTTGGCACTGTACGTGGGTGAAGTTGGAACAGAAGACCTATTCTGTAAGGCAATTATATTCTAATTGGTGCTGAACATTGATACATAATTTAACTTAGCCTTTAGCACTGTAACTCAGCTTTTAAGTAACTAACTTTTGTATTTGGAAGACATGTCTGTGTGTGTGTCTGTGTGTGTGTGTGTGTGTGTGAGCGCTGAGGGAGGTGTGTATTTGCAGTGATGGCGTCAATGTGTAAAACTCACCAGTAGTGGAGGAGATGTTGACGTCGATGCTGATCTCAGGGATGCCCCCTCCCTTCAGCGCCGCCACGCAGGTATACGTGCCGAAGTCTGTGAACTTCAGATCGATGATGTCCAGGTTGGTGGTCCCGGGAGAGATGTCCGGGTCTGTCTGGGTGATCACCATTCGCTCCGAGCTACGCAGAGCCCGCCCATTCTTCAGCCAACCGAATGTCAGCTCTTCAGGGGGCGTCGCCTCCACCTGAACAACACCGACACAGACAGGTTGACCTTTAATTATGTGTGTGTGTGTGTGTGTGTGATTTACATTTGTTCATTTCGCAGATGCTATCATGTCCAAGTCGCATTCGTGGGACTCGAACCCGTGATCCGTCGTTGGCGCGCCGCGTAACGATCTTCAGCTCTGTGAGCTAGGAGGTATTCAACCCGAGACACAGTGCACAGACAGGCTGCAGCATGAACATGTTATCACAGGGAGCCATGCAGGACGGGAGGTGTGTACCTGGCAGGATATCTTGACCTCTCGTCCTATCTGGATGTTGTCATCATTGTGGTACGGGTCTGGGGTGATCCAGAAACGGCCCTTCTTCAGAGCTGTGGAAAGATTCACCATGACTACCCCGCCTGTTAAAGCACACACGTCCTTCTTCTAAAGGAGGTAGCGGTAGCGGAGATGCTGGAAGGTCAGTAAGAGGGTCAAACAATTTCATGTTTTTAAATTGATTCAGAAAGCAACTCCAAATTGTGGATGACACAGTGTGGGGTATGCTGATAAGGTTCAAATGCTTTCGTTAGGTTCAGTTTTGTACAATCACTGCTGACAAACACGCACATACACAGAGGCGTGCAAGCGCAAACACACGCACACACACACCAATGCATAGTTTGAGAGATACCTAACTATTACTAACCCAATTTAGTTTCAAAACTCAATTTCCGAATAACAGCTCATCTGAATGAAAAAACACAACAAAAAAAAACAAAAAACAGATAGTCTGATTTCATTATAATGCATGTTGTATTGTTTCCAAACACTTCGCCTACAGGACAATTCATCTCTCCGGCATGAACCGACGCTGCCACACAATCTTTTCATCTAGCAATTCCCTGGTGACATTATCATATTCAGTTTGGCACAAGGAAAATGAAAACAAAACCTGCATGTCAGATTTAAACACAGGAAATTGAATGTGCAAAACATTGGCGATGCTGAGCAAAGCAGAGCGGGGTTGGGGGGGGCGGGGGGGGCAGGGGGGGGGCGGTTCTCAAACTGAAGCCAGAGACTTCATGTCTTGAAATCAATGTCGGCAATCTTGTTTCTTGACACACGTCAGCCCCGACATCGGCGCCACGGCAACGGAGCCGCCTCGCTAAATAAGAGCGGGCTTTCAGCCTCCCTCTCATGATTAGCATGCGGTCATACATGACACACCTGCAGGGTTACTGATCCCCCTCCGGACGCAGGAAACGCGCGTGCTTTTAAAGTACTTCCAGCGTTGCCATGGAAACAGTGTTGATGTCTCTTTTTTTCCCTCGTTGTTGCTCTTTGCTATAACACACATCTCGATGACCTTTACTCATCAGACATCCGGCTTTTTGGCAACCCACAATTCCATCCCTGAGGTCTCAGCTTTACACTAATAGGATCACACGAACCCTTGCTATGAATCTATTTTCCCTCAACGTACACAACACACTGTTAAAACTACTTAGCATGCAGCTGTCATGGAAACACCTCGACAATGAATGCCCTTCAATCAGAGCACTTGTCAGACGTACCGGTGAACACACAGTGGCTGTTTATGACTGGCTGCAACAGAACAGCTTGACAGTTTTAAATGGGATTTTGTATCGAGAATATCTGCACGCACTGAGTGTATGTGTGTGTCTGTGTGTTTTTAAGTGTGTTTGTTTTGTGTGTGTGTGTGTTTTTACGTGCGTGTATGTGTGTATTGTAAGAGAGTATGTGTGAAGGTGTGTGTGTGTGTGTGTGTGTGTGTGTGTGTAAGTTAGCTGTCACAGGTGACAGTGGATAAACGTTGGATTATATGCTGTACTCTCCCACCTCCCACAGGCTAATCCTAATACCTCCCTTTACTCAGGGGATTGAACCCGGATCTCAGCAAACACGACTTGCACATCAAACCAAGAGGGCATTCTCATGGTCCTAAAGTGAGATTTTGCTTTACACCCAAGACAAGGCATGATCATCAGAGTCCAGTTATCAGCCCACCTTACCTGCATCATGTTATGACTCTGACTGGACTGTGTCTACAAAACTAAAACAACTATGTTCCCTCCTGCGTCCCTATTGAAACTGTAAAAGGTCTCCTCAGTTCCACGTCGACTCAGACGACCTACTGTTCCTTCACTCTACAAGATAACCTCACACACACTCTCACTCACTCCACCATGCCTGGTCTGAAACAAATGTTCTCGTCGTTTCTGCCCGTCTGAGAAGATCCGATACACACTTTCATTCTTTTGTCTTTTCATTGTTTTGTCAGTCTCATTGAGATAACCTTGTTTGTTCAGGTACAGTATAACTCACGAAAGAAACAAGAGAAACTAGAGAGCATACAATTTCTGGGGAAATTGTGAGGGTGTGCCTGTTTGCGTCGGTTGCAGGTGGGTCCGTCCCTTTAAGTTGTTCCCTTCTAGTGATATTTTCAAGCATTTAGCCTACTCATAGGCTATTGCATAATTCATTAAGAACACCCTTGGAAAGAAGCTACTGTAACAACGTTATCACTGGCAATATTTCAGATGGAATCGCGATTCAAACAGTATGTCTGCTAACTGAAAATATGCCCCCCAAAAATCGTTGACTTGCAATGTCATGTCTAATAAATAACAAAACAAACATTTATTTGTGAGGAATGGTTATTTTAACAATTGAAAACAGATGTATCACAGACCGCTGTCGTATGTGTCGCATGTCGCCCGGGCAACAGAGGGTAATGTCATGATGCTAACTACAGACTACTGTTTCGGAAAATATATGTACTTAATAATATCAGCTTATATGATATTGTACATAACATTACAGAATGTTGCTTTGTATGACAATGTTAAATGAGTAATTATCACCCTGGCTTCTTTGCTTCTGGCATTTCAAGTTAGCCTAGCTATCTCCCAGAAGTTAACGAGCTGCTAAACGAATGTTCTTCTACAGCCTGGCAGTCACGCGTGTTTTCGTGACGTTAGTGACGTTAGGAACGTCAATGACTGTGGCTAGCAAGTTAGCCACATTAGCTTCACTTTTCGCCACAAAATGTACTTTAAGCTTAAACCATGCATCGGAACGTAAATTCTGATACAAGCAACTCAATCGCTACCAAGACGGAACGTTTTACCGGGTCGTTCTCTATGTAGTCCAAATATTGACCGAGTTTTAGGGGTGGGAAAATAAACAATAATAATAATAAATATATATGTGAGATAACAAAGGATGGCCACGTCATCGTGGCACACCCAATAACTCTACTGCAGATGGCAGCTCTCTTCTGTCCTCTCTGTTTCTCTCACTCCCTCTCTTCTCTCCTCTCTCTTCTGTCCTCTCTGTTTCTCTCACTCTCTTCTCTCCTCTCTCTTCTGTCCTCTCTGTTTCTCTCACTCTCTTCTATCCTCTCTCCTCTGTCCTCTCTGTTTCTCTCACTCCCTCTCTTCTCTCCTCTCTCCTCTGTCCTCTGTTTCTCTCACTCTCTTCTCTCCTCTCCTCTCTTCTGTCTTCTCTGTTTCTCTCACTCTCCTCTCCTCTCCTCTCTTCTGTCCTCTCTGTTTTTCTCACTCTCTCTCTTCTCTCCCCGATAGGAGCTACAGATATGCGATACTCCCAGGCAGATCATCTAAGGTTTAGCTGAGAGGGGAACGCTTTGAAAGAAGAAGAGTCAAGTCACAAAGCCTCAGCTCGGAGCTTTCCCCTAAAAACAGTCGACCTCCTCAACTCTGAACGCACTGGGGCACTTACATCATGTGACACAGCAAGAGCAGCCATCGGCTTGAAGCCAACCCCGCCGCCCAGTCTTAACTCCAGCCTCAGCCTCGATCTGAGCCCCGGCCTCAGCCTCGATCTGAGCCCCAGCCTCAGCCCGAGTCCCATCCACACCCCCAGCCCCAGCCCCAGCCCCAGCAACATCTGACCTTGTTTCAGTGGTTTGAGGCCAACTTTAACTTCCCAGTACAGAATACTGTACCAGTGTCTTTGTGAGTGTCCATACTCCACTCCTTAGCCTCCAGCCCAGCAGTGTCTCAGGCCAAACCCCTCCTACAGGAGACAAACCCCCCCTACAGGAGAATCTAG
The DNA here is from genome assembly GCA_903064625.1 of Mallotus villosus. Lineage (NCBI taxonomy): Eukaryota > Metazoa > Chordata > Actinopteri > Osmeriformes > Salangidae > Mallotus > Mallotus villosus. The sequence goes on along the minus strand of CAEFZP010000546.1, from coordinate 87,233 downwards.
CTCCGCAGGTCATGCCCCAAGCTGAGGAGACGTCCTCCTGCACGCTTCAACAGCCACGCCCTGCAACCTCAGCCACCACTTGTCTTCCTCTGCTCTCTCGTTGGACGACAGACTAAACGCAGCAGTTTGGCTAAGTGGGCTGACATTGGTTCTCTCGGGGGGGACGGGCAGCATCTGTGCGTACACAGGCCCGAACAGCAGCAGTAATGGAGGTCTGTTCGTGTACGCACGGTGCTCCGGTGTGACGTCTACCGCTAAAAGGGACGTGTGTGTCAGGGCCGGTGGAGGACACGACGCTGTGATGTCACCCCGCCCCGCCCCCCAAACAACCTCAGCAGTAGTCATAACCCCGTGCATCTTTAACGAGATGCTCCGCTCGGGGAAACAGAACTTTCCCATTTCTCGTCCGGGGGCGAGTCGGAATGCGCGGAATGCGGAGCTCCTGTTCCGTCGCTTCCAGAGCCTCATTCATATGTGATGAGTGCGCTGGAGGAGCGCTGTGTCCGTGCTCCGCTGGCGGGAACACGGAGGAAAAAGGCCCGCTCACGGAAATGAAATCTGACTGGATCAGAACAGCTGGCTGCGTTATCAGGTAGAACAATCCAGACCAACTGGAGCGCGAGAGGGGAGGTGGTTACCTGGTAACAGTACAGCACCCCAGCACTATCGTGTAGTGACAGAGTGTGTCGACACACTCACACACACACTTACACACACACACACAGTCTGAGCAGGTACAGAAATCCCACACTGTTTTAAAAGCCTTTGGATTTGCTGAGAGCCACAGCACCCCGACCAGCGTTAACACACACACAAACATCCAGGGTAAATTATTGATGATATGGCTTTTGGAATCTGGTTTCCTTTCATCGGCTTGAATGGTGCTGTCATCGAACTTGGTCTGCGGACAACCGTGTGTGTGTGTGCGTGTGTGTCTACTTGTGTGTTTGAGGGAGTAGGCGTGAATAAGCAATAGGATCTGTACCTTTAAATGGAATGCTCAAGGCACTTACTGTTCTTTGTAGCACAGCTGGCTTCACCCAGAATTTTAAAACGGGACAATAGGTCTTTTATAGTTTGATATAGTAATTATTATATATATTCTACACCAGCTTTAGACAGTGCGACAATGCGGAGGCCACACTGACTACATTAAAACCGTATATCCTTGTATCCACACTCCTCAAGTCCAAGAATAATAAGGCTGTTTTTGCGTGCCTAGTTAAGCCTGAGTGCTAGTGCTGTGCTTTAATGGCATGCTAGAATAATGCGCTGCCCATACACGAAAAGCCTAGATAATCATGCAAAGAGCCAGTTGAGGCCTGGTACTCTAAAAGGCCCTGTGTCACTCAACAGGATTACAATACCTCCACAAGGGAGCTTCGGAAAAGAGCACACACACACACACACACACACGCAGATGCACCCCCCCCCACACACAGACACAGCACACACACACACACACACACACACAGCACTCCCCCCCCCACACACACGCAGCACCCCCCCTCAGACACACACGCAGCACCCCCCAACACAAACACATGCAGTACCCCTTCCTCCACACACACACACACACACACACACACACCAGACCATGGCACAGACCGATAAACACACGGCCAACTCAAATAAAATGTCTTTGACCTCTCTTCCTCTCAGTTGCCTGACCTCCAGTACATTCATCTCTCTCTCACACCCTCGCTTCTCACTGCCCACCTATCTACCTGCATCTGCGTTCCTTTCATCTCCCAAGGACATTAGTGTAACCTCAGACCTCCCGTCAGTCAGCCTGCCCTCCCTCCTGCCTGCCCTCCCCCCTGCCTGCCCGCCCGCCTGCCTGCCCGCCCGCCTGCCTGCATGTCTGTCTGTCTGTCTGTCTGTCTGTCTGTCTGTCTGTCTGTCTGTCTGTCTGTCTGTCTGTCTGTCTGTCTGTCTGCCTGCATGTCTGTCTGTCTGTCTGTCTGTCTGTCAGTCAGTGTGTGTGTCCAGGCTGTGCTCTGCAGTCTCTCCCTCAGTGTGGAGCAGCATGTGAAGCTTATCCCCAGTCCTGTCCAGATGGCCCTCTGAACTGGGTCTCCTCTCAAGGTGAGACTCACGGGGGACGTCCGACATTAGCACGGCCCGGTCTAGCCACCCCTCTCTCCCTCGCCCTCCACGTACCCTCCCCTCCTCACACCTTCCACAGAACGCTCACCTCATCCCCAACCCCCGACCCCCCCTGCCTGCCCCGTCACCTCTCCAAAAATCTAGCACCTTACCTTCCACACCGAACCCCCACCAGCTCCACGGCCCCTGTTATCATCGCACCGCACATAGACTCTCTGGCTTGCGCCCCACACCGACACGTTTACACTCACGCGTGCCCATGACGGGTAACAAGTGACAGGTCTTTTGATGCTGTGAACGACCTTGTGGCTGACCTCACATTTTAATTACATTTCTAGCCCGGCCGCGGGCTTGAGGGAATTACGCATACACACACACACACAAACACACACACAAACACACACACACGCACACTCACACACACACACACCCACACACACACACAAACACACACACTCACACTCACACACACACACACACTCGCACAAACACCCACAAACACCCACACACACATGCACGAACACTCACACAAACACTCACACAAACACCCACACACACACATGCACGCACACTCACACAAACACACAAACACCCCCACACACACACAAACACCCCCCACACACACACATTACCCAGGCAATCCTGACGGAGGCCTGTCACCCGAGCCTCCAGTCCGCCTGCCAGATTCGGCCACCCATCCTCTGCGTTCGCCATTTATAAAATGGAAATGCATGTGGCTGCTGCCCACGATGTATTCCGGAGCTAATTCGATCAGACCCATTCACATGTTGATTTACACGCCGGGTGCCAGCGTTTTACAAGTCACGGCATGAAGGCTTTTGTTTTCTCTGCAGCAAACCCACCAAAATAACAACAGCAGGAGCTCGTAATAAATCCAATTCCGTTTCTGCTCTCCTATAAATAACAGAGAGCCCCCTAACCGTGTTGTAACGCGGGCGAGGTGGTGTGTGTGTGTGTGTGTGTGTGTGTGTGCGCATCTATGGCTGATGTCTCATTTGTAAAGACTGAGATCGTCAGGAACTCCCGGTGGAATAGTCAGAGCAGACAACGACAGCAGAATGTCGTTTGATTCAGAATGTTTGATAGCAGTGCCACTCATTTCCCCCACATCATAGAGCAGCAAAACTTCGGTTTTTAAAGATAAGTGTAAAAGAGGAAGGGAGGGAGGGCGGTATGTGTTATAAACTACTCCAGACATATACGTGGCTATGTGAAAATGAACACCAGCCGACTGTTCATTTCACCACTGTTCTGTTCTTCTTATCTTCCTTTGGGCAGATCTTCCGTCTCAACACACCATTCATCTCTGAGAGGGATGTCTCTTTATGCAACCCCCACCTGCACACACACACACACACACACACTGAACAAACTACCTGGGTTGTGTAAGTCAACAGGAGCCCGAGCGCGGAGCACGTGGCGCTGTGCGCTCTGGCATTGTGGCGCCCGTCGCGTGACAAAGCACCTTGCCAAAAGCGGCCTCTCGACCTGCCCACGGACCGCGCTGAAAGCACCGGATATTGACCTGCATTTTCAGACGTGCCTGCGTGCTTTAATCCATGAAAGGGAATGTGTGTAGGTGTGTAGGTGTGTAGGTGTGTAGGTGTGTGTGGGTGTGTAGGTGTGTGTGTGTGTGTGTAGGTGTGTGTGTGTGTGTAGGTGTGTGTGTGTGTGTGTGTGTGTGTGTGAGGCCAGCCAGCAGCACGCTGCGCTGACGGCAGGATGACCCGGCGCTCTGAAAGGCAGGCTGGTGGAGGGGGACAGAACGGCCTGAGAAGCCACCATCTGCTGAGGAGAGATCTGTGGATACATACACACACACACACACACACACACACACACACACACACACACACACACACACACACACACACACACACACCCACACACACACACACACACACACACACACACACACACACACACACACACACCACACACACACACACACACACACACACACACACACCTCGCTGGCAGAGCCACCCTGAGAGGGCTTCTCAAGGACTACAAGTGGGATAAAGACGCTAACACACACACACACTCTAAGAACAACATACTCGCGCACACACACACACACACACACTTTGAAATAGGAAAAAACACCCATACACAGTCTTCAAGAAGAACGACACACAAGTCACAAACGAAACCACATAAAGCTAAACAAACAGTGTATGACAAGTACACACAAACGCTCTACGCGTACACACGGGAAACGCAAACGCAAAGCTCCACAGACGTCGCACCAGCTGTCGATCTCGGCGTCTCCAAATTCAACCGGATTAAGTGCTTGTCAAAATGCAGAGACGCCTTACAGCCCTTATCTCAGCCCCGATCTACCAGGGCACTGGTAGCATTCTCTCACGCACACTCACGCAGTCTGGATGCTGTGCCGTGTGACACAGTCCGCAGTGTCTGTCACCGCGGGCTGACCGATAAGGACACAGAGATGTACATCGCTGGATGTGTCACGCATCTCTAAGGGAAGGGCCGTTCCTGCTAACTGTAGCACGTAGCCTCGAAGCCTCCAGTGTCTCTGGTTTAACTGTCCTAACTGCTGTAATTGGCCCTTTAATAAGTGTTTTAATGAGTAGTTTCACCCTTGTTTGCCTCCAGTGTTGCCCTTGACCATCTACTGTGAGAGCAAACGTCCCGGCACTGTCTGTGTTTACAGCGTGACGCACGCTCTGAGTGCTCACATGTGAAGCCCACATTAGACGGCTCTTCTCTGGTCTTTAATGGAACTCGTGTCGCACATTCTCTCTCTAGTTGAGATTGCTGGGGATCCCAGTAGGCTTTATCGTGCTGTCTGTGCTCAGATATCTTCTGGCTCCGCAGGATGAGAGACGAGGGAGCACGCAACGCTCCGAAAACGAGAAAACGCAGAAGCGAGAGGAGAAGAGAGGAAAAAAGACGAGAGCGGGAACAAAAAGAGCGAAAGGGACACAGGAAAACAAGACAAGGACAAAACAGCGAGAGAGAAAAAAGGAACAGAAAAAAAGAACAAAAGAAAAAGGAAAAAACAAAACAGAAAAGCGGAAAAAAAACAGGAAAAGAGGAAACACACCACCCAATCCACCTCGTGTCCCTCCCACCCTCCACCTCACATCCCACACTTCCACTCCACCCACTCCCACCTCTCTCTCCCCACCTCACCTCGACCACGATGCGTGGTGGACTTCTTGGCGGGGTTCCCCACGTTGTTGGTGGCGACGCAGCTGTAGACACCGGCGTCCGTCGGAGAGGTGACGGCGGGCAGGGTGAGCGTGCCGCCCTTCAGGACGCTCTTGCCCGGCAGGCCGGCGGAGCCGCCGTACCAGCTGAGCGTCGGGCCCGGCTCCCCGCCCGTGGTGATGCACACCAGGGACACCGTCTGGCCCGGGTTCACCACGATGGGGTCCTCCACCAGCAGCTTGATGGAGGGGGAGGCTGGAGGGAGGGGAGTAGAGCAGGCTGGGCTAGACAGAGGGCTTTAATGTTCAAACGTCCGACCTTTCTGTCATCCTAATCTGTCATCTGTGGGTTTGAAGGTGACCGTACCTAACCTGTCTTGTTGGTGAGTTTGAAGATGACCGAATCTAACCTGTCTTGTTGGTGAGTTTGAAGGTGACCGTATCTAACCTGTCTTGTTGGTGAGTTGGTGAGTTTGAAGGTGACCGTATCTAACCTGTCTTGTTGGTGAGTTTGAAGGTAACCGTATCTAACCTGTCTTGTTGGTGAGTTTGAAGGTGACCGTATCTAACCTGTCTTGTTGGTGAATTTGAAGGTGACCGTATCTAACCTGTCTTGTTGGTGAGTTTGAAGGTGACCGTATCTAACCTGTCTTGTTGGTGAGTTTGAAGGTGACCGTATCTAACCTGTCTTGTTGGTGAGTTTGAAGATGACCGTATCTAACCTGTCTTGTTGGTGAGTTTGAAGGTGAGAGTTTGAAGGTGACCGTATCTAACCTGTCTTGTTGGTGAGTTTGAAGGTGACCGTATCTAACCTGTCTTGTTGGTGAGTTTGAAGGTGACCGTATCTAACCTGTCTTGTTGGTGAGTTTGAAGATGATGCTCCGGTCAGGGAGGCCACACACGTTCCTGACGGAGGCGATGCAGCTGTAGTTGGCGTAGTCCTGAGGACGCAGGTTCTTCAGCTTCAGGATCTTCGTCTCCCCCTGCAGCTCAGAGTAAAACAGAATAACACTCGTGTGCAAATGTGTGCGAGACAACATCACATCCGCGTGTCAGTGAACATTAAGGCCCACTGGGCCCAGGCCCAGACATGGATCAAGCCTCGCCCTCAAGTAACAGAGAAAATCAATAAAGATCTCCAAGTTTTTTGGGGTAAAAAAAAATAAAAAAGGGATTTAGAATTTACATGACAGCCTTTCAGTTCTGCTTCCCCTGTGCTTCAAATGTATGTTTTCGTTTTTTATGTGAACTTCACTTGGCAGAAATGTTTTGAAATACAGCTTGCTAAAGAGGATTTGTAAAAATCTACCAATGTAAGTGTAGATAAACATGATTTTGTAGCCTGCATCCTCACAGGACAGCTTTACAGCATGAATTTCTAAGGAGAACCTGATGAGGATGGATTAGAAGTGTGGTAGCATCTGTAAACACATTTGAAAGCAACCCAGAGTTCATGAACTTGACTTTGACTTGGAATTACAAACACATAACAACAAATCATCAGAGGGATTTTCACACTTCAATTTTCTGTCTGGCCGAACGGCTGTGCAGCCCCACCCCCCCCCCTCCCTCCGTCTCTCCCTCTGTCTGTCTCTCCCTCTCCCCCTCCCTCTCCCCCTCCATCCCTCCCTCCCTCTCTCCCCCCTCCCTCCGTCCGTCCCCCCCCTCCCTTCGTCCCTCCCCACCCTCTCTCCTGCTGGGTGCGTTTGACACCAGCGTGCCAGAGCAGACATGGGCTCCTCCCACAGCCCCCCTGCCACTGATGGGAGTCTCTGATCTGCCCTGCTCTTCCAGGGAGGGGGACGGGGGGGCCGGGGGGGCCAGATGGGAGTCTCTGATCTGCCCTGCTCTTCCAGGGAGGGGGGGACGGGGGGCCAGATTAGGACGTGACTCATCCGGCGCTGTGGCAGTCCTCACAACTGCAATCGCTCATCTCTTTTTTCTCTCCCCCTGATCACCGTCTTGCATGGGGAAGATGTCATTGTATTAGATTAGGAGTAGACAGGGTCCCTGCCTCGGCCTCGCTGCCTCGCTGCCCTGACTCTCCATCACCTCACTGTCTCGGGCTGATATCAGAGCTTGGCGTGGGCTGGGACAGGACCGATAGGAATAACAATCTATTGAGGACACACACACACACACACACAGTTGTGTGGGCAGATCAAGTCTTCTCCACCAGCAAAGCTTTCAAACGTGACCTGCTCAAGGCCTGCCTGCAGTGTCCTAGAGCCTGCTCCCAAACGCAGAGTAAACAACATCCCCTTTTCTCTGCACCCAACCAGCCAAAACCACCCTAATCTGGCATTTAGCATTGTGGAAACGACCGGCGAGCCATCCAGCCTGTCCCCCGGTCTCTCCCCCTCGCTCCAGCTCTCCGCGGGGGGCAGCCAGAGGAGGAAGAGGAGGAGGAGGAGAGACAGGGGCCCCTGAATGAAAGGGTGTAGCCGCTAGGCTAATTACAGGCCGGATCCCCACGCTGGGTGTGAAATGCCAGGCGGGTGTTTCATCGTGGCTGTCTGCGAGCGCGTCAGGAGGGCCGAGGCAGGGGGACGGCTCAGGTGGGACGCCTCCACGGGTTCCTGTTCTCCCACTCTATCAAAGACCCCCCTCTGTCTCCCCCTCGCCATGCTCCACTTTTACCTCCCTCTCTCCTCCTCCTCCCTTGCTCTACCTTTTGTAGAACACACACACAACTACCCTCTGTTGCTATCCTGTCCATCAGCCTCCTCCTCTCTTTACTCAACCTGTTCTCCCTCTTGGTCTCTTCTCCTGCTTTCTCCTCCTCTCTTTACTCAACCTGTTCTCCCTCTTGGTCTCTTCTCCTGCTTTCTCCTCCTCTCTTTACTCAACCTGTTCTCCCTCTTGGTCTCTTCTCCTCCCTTCTCCTCCTCTCTTTACTCAACCTGTTCTCCCTCTTGGTCTCTTCACCTCCTTTCTCCTCTCTCTTTACTCAACCTCTCCCTCTTGGTCTCTTCTCCTCCCTTCTCCTCCTCTCTTTACTCAACCTGTTCTCCCTCTTGGTCTCTTCACCTCCTTTCTCCTCCTCTTTTACTCAACCTGTTCTCCCTCTTGGTCTCTTCTCCTGCTTTCTCCTCCTCTCTTTACTCAACCTGTTCTCCCTCTTGGTCTCTTCTCCTGCTTTCTCCTCCTCTCTTTACTCAACCTGTTCTCCCTCTTGGTCTCTTCTCCTCCCTTCTCCTCCTCTCCTCTCTACCCTCCTCCCTTGTCTTCCTCCTCGTCTGTCATTATCAGTTATCTGGACCACCGCATTCCGACCTGTTATTCACTGAAGCAGGAGAAAGACAGTAGGACCCCGTGTGTTAGCAGAGAGTGATGGATCTCAACTATTACCTGTGCGTGTGTGTGTGTGTATATATGTGTGTGTGTGGTTCATCGTACACTCGCCCACCCGTCGCCATGGCGACGCCTGCGTAGGTGTACGCTAGGTGTACGGTCCACCGTCTCGGTGTTACCTGTGTAAAGAAGGGCTCGTAGATCTCCACGCCCTTGTCGGAGCCCTGGGACAGGACGTCGCGGCCGCGGTGCCAGCTGTAGCGGACGGGAGGGTTGGAGTTGGCCACGCAGCGCAGGAACACCGTCCTCTCGTAGTAGAACTGCTCCTTGGCCTCGCCGATGCTCTGGTGCACCGTAACCACGGGGTCGTCCAGGTCTGAGACGCACACACACACAGTCACACACACACACACACAGTCACACGCACACACGCACAGACATACAGTCACACGCACGCACACACTCACACAGTCACACACACACACACACGCACACACATAAATAAAGACACACAGACGCACACACAGACGCACACACACACACACACAAACACAGACATACAGTATGAATATTGATCAGATAATGAATCAATAATGCATTATCAGGCAGCTTGGAGATAGACCTAAAACCTTTAAAAATAGTTACGAGCAGTTGCATTATTATCGATATGTGGATCGACGTGAGATTTGTTTTATCGATGATGACCATGTTTAACACAAATCTAACATGTCTGCCGGGAGCAGAGAGCGAAGGTCACGAGGGGGTCAGACACCTGGTATCGACGTGTGGACACAGGATGATGACAGGCTGAGGAACACTGGGCAGTGGCACCAATCATCTGTGCTTTCACCCCCCCCCACACACACACACACACACACACACACACACACACACACACACACACACACCACACACACACACACACACACACACACACACACACACACACACACACACACACACACACACACACACACACACACCACACACACACACACACACACACACACACACACACACAGCTCAAGGGCACATTGACTTTTCTAATCAATGAGCCACCATGCCTCGCCTTCAAAGTGAGTGTCCGGCCAGACTGAAGCGAGAGTCCACAAAGAATCACTGATCCCCTTCGCAAACACTTAGCTGATGCTCATCCCTCCCTAGCATAATATTTGGTTGGCCTCTGGCCCCACGAGGGACTCAGTGAAGTGATACAGCTGTTTCTCTCCCCGTCTCCCAACACTTCTTAGGGGAGTTTTATTCTGCTACTGACAGTTGGCTATTTGAGAAGGCGCCCGCAGTTGATTAAATGGCTTCAAAGTTAATCATCTTACTTGCCTAACGCATTAAGCCTTGGCAAATGGTGTTCATCATAACTGTGGTGTCTTTGAGTTCGGCTAATACTCCGTGCTTAAACGACGGCCATTTGCACACTCAGGGAAGTAAAGGGGCTTTCATCTGTCTTCAAGATGCAATCAGTTCTCAAGGCAAGCGAAAAAGGCAATTTAAAGAAGCAGATAAGCCAAGTCAACGCAAGTTAACCTCAACGCCAGAACCCAGGACAATTAAGGTTGACCTTTTACGCACACGCCACAAGAGCAAGAACAAGCTCGACTCGGGGAGCGAGTGAATTAGCGAGAGAGAAAATAACAGGTCTCGAATACGGAACCATCTTTTTTTGGGTGGTGGTGGGGGGGGGGAGGGGGTCCCCCATTACACAGTGAAGGAAGGAAACAATTTGAGCCAGTTGGAAATGGTTAATAGCTTCAAGCCCTGTACCCAGCCTCCGTGCCCGTCCCCTGGGTGACGCGCGGGTCAGGCCACAGGCAGGAAGCGGACGGCCAAATGCTGATTCCTTAGTTTTATTAAGACATGTTCAGCCCTCGAGCCCCTTAATCAAAATCTAGCAGCAGTCAATACTTCATCCCAAATCCATTCCAGTGGCCCAGGTAAGAGCAATTACATCTGGGGGAGCCGGGCCCCCGTAGGGAGGACACCAGGGACCACAACAGAGTGCAGTCGACTGGAGCCATTTGGGCCAAGCAGATTGCTCTAAATAAATACACTGATTCATTATGAAGGAGGAGAGCGTATGAATCCTGTATGTTATCTTGAGCACTTCCAAAGCTACTTGTCTGGCTGTTTTGCACACGGTTCATCATTTAGTAAGGCAGGGTAAAGAGGAGAGAGAGAGAGAGAGAGAGGGAGAGAGAGAGGGAGAGAGAGAGAGAGAGAGAGAGAGAGAGAGAGAGAGAGAGAGACAGAGAAAGAGAGATAGAGATAGAGGGAGATAGAAAAATGAGAAAAAAAGGAAAGAGAAAGAGAGAAAAAGAGAGAAATGAAGAGACAGAAAGAGACAAATAGAGAGATTAAGTGTGTGCCCTGTGTGTGTGTTTGTGTGTGTTTGTGATTTGCGTAATGATACAATGATCTGTGAAGAGAGTGCCCCTGACCTATTTATAGCACAACATGTCTGAAGACAGAGAGAGTGTGTGCTGGCTGCCCCAAGAGATATATATGGAAATATGGAAATGTACGCAGAGGATTAAAATTTGATGAATTTCAAACTAAATTCTACCTCAGTCGTAAGTCTTCCCCGGGCCAAGGTGTCGCGCGTGTCGCTCTTGTGCAATTACCTCCCGAAGTCACGCCCGGCTGACTGTAAAGCTTAGCACACAGGGCCGTGAGGGCCCCGCCCCCCGCCCTCGCCCCGCGCTGCCCCGCTGGCCCTCGCCCTGGGGCTGTTGGGTTTGTAATTACAGATCTACGAGGTCACGGGCCAGTAAACGTACAGTGAAACGCTCCAGAGAGCTGAACCTATGCGTCCGTCCTCTCCCCCCTACGGACCACGTCCAGGCTCTCTCCTCCAGGCTCTCTCCTCCACGCTCTCTCCTCCACGCTCTCTCCTCCACGCTCTCTCCTCCTCCTCCACGCCGCAGCTCGCATGAGCGCCGCGCGCGAGACGCCACGACCCGCCAGGCGCTGGGAGGGGGAGGGGCTCTGGTGGCTTAGTTTAGAGTTTTAAAACTAGAACATTTTGTAGGCTGATATTCCCAATTGAATAGCCAACAAAGAATCCAAATATTAGTTTGACAAATAGGTACTAGTAAGGAGTTTGGCTAAAGGTGGTTGTGAGTGATAAAAGGAAAGAGAGATGAAGAATAAATAAGACGTTTAATTTCCACATCAAACGTGAAATGTGATCTCATTTCCTTTCATGTCCATTCCTCCTTAAAATAGATCCCTCACACACGCACATTCATCGACACACACACACCCTCAGGTGCATGCACACACACAGGCACACACACACGCACACCTTCCTGTGGTGGCTCTCCATGTAAATCCAGCACCTAGCACAGCCTGTCTGTCATTCTGTGTCTAATCTCCAGCCGTCACTGGTATAGAGCACAGAACACCCATCAGGTTCGCTGGCTCCGAGTGTCACAGGCCCCGCCATTCATTTCCCTGCAGCGCTACAGCACCAATCATTGTCTCAGCTTGATTACAACGCCACGCAAGCAACCTGACTGCCACTTGTGTTTCTCCTTTCACAAGTAAAAATAGTCCCATTGTGCCTGAGATAAGCAATTAACTTTCATTCTGCACTAGCAGGAGTGATGGCAGGTGAAAGGGGGGGACATGTGGAAGCCGTCTGTACCCACATGTTAATGAGGTGATGGATGCAACGTGTCTGCTTCCTGTTCTTCCCTATAAGAGGAGGATGGCTGTCAATGTGAGGGGACCTATTCTGGTACAGATTCAGACAAGAGGTATTAGTAAGAGCAGCTATTGGCTGGGAGCCATCCCTAATGTGCAGGAACAGGGCCTCTGGCTCTTAGTTTAGAACTGGCATCACAAAGCCACTCCACAAGCACAAGCACCTTTAATAAATTGCAAGCAGAGAGAGGTGAACTTGTGTTCTGGACACAGCGGCAAGGTCTCTCCTATAGTTTAGATTGATGATTTTAGGCATTAAGAGTGGCTGTTGAAATTGTTACCCCAGCAACAACAAGATTAAGTGTCTCTTCAAGGTAAGTTTGAGAGGATAGAGCCGACTTTGTCTAACCCTTTAAACACCTCGTCAGCAGCAGGTTGAAATGTTAGTTATGGTATTTAAGTGGAACTGGTAAGTTCATCACAGAACATATTAGGTGTCGATGTATTAAGATATGAATGATTTTGTTTCCAAACAGTGTACTTAACTGTAGAGTAAGAAAAAATAGAGGGACGTGTACCAGACGCGCCGTAATAAAGATGAGGCATCGCCTCCAGTTTGCTGAATGAAGCAGTTTTGTGCTCTCACATTTACACGGGTCACAAGGTTAATAAGCTATATTCTTGAAATACATCGCCAACCCTTCTCCATAGATCCCTGATGGAATACCTGCAGCATCCAGCGTGTAATTCACTGCCGGGACGTTCCCTTCCCCTCCGTCTCGCACACCCTGGGCGCTGTTGACCCCCATCTTGTAGCTCTCAGCCACAGACTCCTGTAATAACTGGCTATCTATTTGGTGTCAGCTATGGCTCCGACGTGATCGCATCGGGGACTGGTGCAAAAATACTTCCTCGCAGAGACCGTCCCAATGATGGTGGCAGAGTGAAAGAGATATCTCTCTCTCTAAACTGAATATCATTCTCCGGGACGTGAGATATGGGTCCCGGTAAATGATGTGTCACACCGCTCTCAATGCAGTCCAGGATGGAGAGGAGGAGAGAGAGAGGGAAGAATGGGCAATGAGGATGTGTATGAAATGGCTGCTGCTGCTATGATAGGTGCTACTATGGAAGGGTTGTACTTTCTCTCTCTGCATATAGAGGGAAGACACTATGCACTCTCATTGTATGCAGGAAATGGGAAATGCGAGCAGTGCTTTCTAGATAGTAATTATGGTAATATACACGTGGCCGGTGTTCCATTATTGATGTAAATTTTTACGATGATCACACTAGCTACTTTCGCAGCGAGCACGGCTGTGCTAAAACCATAAAGACATAAAGGAGACCTTCACCAGGCCCCAGAGCCGTTATGTGAACGGCATTTTACTCTTGGATGAAATGCCAATATGGTGTTTCCACTGTGATTCACTCAGAATGGGTCCAGTGTTTGCAGCCTTTACTTAAGTGCACGTTTGAATGTGCTGAAACACGTGCTAGTGCACATCATCACACCTGGCAACCGAATACTAACTTTAACCAATGTTATGCGTGCTATTTTCATATCAACAAATGTAATTAGCTTCCTTACTGACTAACGGTGTTTTCATCTAGGATTTCCAAATGAGAAGACATTTTTTGTTTGATTATATGAACTGTAATAATACAATAATAAGCAATAAAACTCTGGTCATGTGTCTGACTACTGTGTGTATTAGTGGTATAAAGACCAGTCAGGAAAGTGGGGACAACTCAGAGAGTGAAAGAACAACCAGACAAGAGCTTCAGCATCAGATGCACGTCTCCATGATTGATTTAAATGAAAGCGTTGACAAACATAATACTTGCTGGCACCATCCACAAAGGCACATGCCACATGGAATCCATTTTGTAATTGTTTGCCATAGTAACAAACACCTGACGAGGAGAAGGATTGTTCCGGGCTGTGATGCAGTGAGAAACGTGTTTGGAGGTTTGGACTGGCCTTCTGGAGAGACGTGTTTGGCACTGCTGGCTTGTGCTGTGTATCTGGACCTGAATAATTCACTCAGCAGTCAGCATCTCCACAAACCAGCTCTGACCCTGGGAGATGTTGGTCTCAGTAGGAGGGGGAGAAACAGAATAACTGTCTGTCTTCCTCACTGCATCTCCACTCGTCATTCTGGAAATCTCCCACAATCCCATTCTCTGCATCTCCTGCCTACCTAACCTCACCACACACACTGTACACCCAACACATTCAGAATACTACATACATAAAAAACATATTACATCCAAACGATTTAAGTAAATAATAACATCTACAATCTATGAATTGATGCAATTAATAGTTGTTGTTGTTGTTTGTATTTACTTAAGAGATTAGGTTGCATAGATAATTGGATGTAATCAGTTTCTACAACAGTTTCAACAACCCCTTACTGGTCACGGGCCAGGGGTTTACAGTGCACCTCACCCTAGTATCCCTGCCATCTCAGTCTCTCCCAGGAGATAAGTACTTGTGTTCTCACACCAGTCCTCCTCACAGGCCACTGTCATCAGACCTTGCTCTGTGTAATTACTGACAATTACAGCACTGAGGCAGCGCGTGGTCACTGGACCGTCGGCTAATGCTGCCGCTGTTTTAGCGCTCCTGCGTCCCTGTAAGTGAATTTAGAGGGCAATGACGCAGTTAACATGGCCTTGCTGGGAACATGACAGAGTGGCTGGGGTTGTTATGTAGCCACCGCTAGTATCCTCTAAACCCCGTCATAAAGAACACAGTGGATCAGGTATTACACAAGCACTAGCAGTTTCTACAATACAAATGCTGTGTATAAAGCATTCGGATTTCACTTCCTTCGATCCTAGTGCAGGTATTCTAGTCAGACATCTCCCTGGTGGTTGGAAGAAGCAAAACAACATCCAGGAAGATTCGTTTGGAGGCGAACATAGTGTTGCCTCTGACCCAAAATTAGGTCCTTTCACGATGGGCACCCGGCAGTTTGGGCTGGGCTGCGTTCTGACCGCCGCTAACCGAGAGCGCAGGTGGCGTCTGGGTCACACGTCCCGTAGAGCCGCCGCACCTCCATCGGCCTCGCTGACAGGTGGTTCTCTTTTTACAATCTCACTTTCTTTGGGAGGGGACACCAGTCGTGTTGTGTGTGTGTGTGTTTAAAGGAGCAAGAAAGTTAGTGAGTGTGGGTGTGTGTGTGTGTTTAAAGGAGCGATAAAGTTAGTGTGTGTGTGTGTGTGTGAAGGAAAGAAACAGTGTGTGTGTGTGTGGATGGATGGATGGACGGAGGGCCAGGTGCCAGACGCCCTCTGGTCTTCCTCCCAGTGATGGAGATGAGGAAGTAATGATGCCCACTAGAGCAGGGAGGGGGAGGGAGGGGGTGTAATGAATCTCCTCTTCATCGTCTCCCAGAGACAGAGCTGTCTGCCTCTGCCCATCTCCCATCCCATTCATCTCCCTGGAAAACAGGACACAAACCAACGCACCGCACCGCACCACCCACGGGTCTCCTGTTAGCGTCTGGAACACCACGCCACAGACAGGAGTCCATTCAGCTGAAGGTTCTTTCTCAGTCTAAATCAAGTCAACATGCCAATATACTCGCTCGGGGGGATTCACTAGGAATCCATTCTCAAATAATGAGTAGAGTGGTCTCGAATGTTCTGCCGGTGTAAATTGTGATCTTTTGTAGGTCCGTGAATTCGAAATTGTACTGTCTCTTCCTTTGAGTTGAATTTCTGAAATTGCATGCATGTATCTTGAAAATAGCTCACACTGAATCTAATCGAATTCAAATTCTACATCGGGCTAACAGTAAAGATATCTCTCTGTACAATAGTTTTGTGCAACCACTATCTTTTTTACCTACCAGACGAGGATTTAAGTCTGAATTCCCTGATGCACTTACTGTACTGTACAATACAGAGATACATTCACATTGTGGACTTTAGTTCAGCCAGGCTAGTTTCAATACATATAGTGCAGGTTGCAACCAGATGATTCGGATTAGAACGCTCTAAAGGAAAATGTGCAAACCGTAGCAGTAATGATAGTGATTAGGAGTGTGTGTGTGTGAGGCTACAAGCCTCAGAGAAACACTGACATTCTCCCTCCTTCCTGGTCTCCTTCAGCGATAAAATAGTCATGAATCCACGGCTTGATGTTTATTTATTCATATATATATACACACACATACGTGTTCCTCCATGTCCACATGTATATATTGACAGCCTGGAGGTGAAACGCCTATTTTATTGAAATTGCAGCTTTGAGGCAACATTCATAGGCTGGGATTCTCGAGAGAGCACTTCAAACAACAATGCATACGTCCCTGTGATTAATGGGTATTGATATAGTCATCTTTTTAAGACTTGAAATCCATTTTCTACAAATACAATTATGTATATATGGATAGATTTACATTTCATGGGGGAGACTTACAGTATATGCGATTCATTCCCGCTGGACCAACAGCTATCATAACGGGGCTACTTGGTGATATTATGACAGGAACTGTGACATTATGAAGGAGAAATCCCTCTTGGCAACAACTGCTAGGCAACAACTGCTTTACTAGAGTGGTTTCTAATTCTATGTGTCTGGTGTGTGCGGTCCGAGTGTGGGTTCTACTGGTCTGGCGAAGGCCTCTCCCCTGAGGAAGTCCTTGAAAGATTGATGACCAATCGAGAACTGGCTTTACCTACATTAAACAAGCCAGCAAACATTTACATAATGTACACATAATGTGCTGATTCACTCTGCCCTGATTCAAAGACGGCTCAGATAACTCAGCCGGGCCCTATAGAAGCGTTTATCATGCCAGGTCATTTACATCCCAAAACACTTACAGCTACTGCACATACATCTTAGTCTACATATATTATCAGGTTTTGAATAGTTCTGGCATATTTTGCCTTTATATTTACCTCAGAACCCCAAAGATTTACATACTGTAACCGAGCACTGTTCTCTAGCACTATATATCTAGTAATAAATAATATCTAAGATTAAATATTTTCTGCATATCAAATGTTGTTTCTATAAGAAATGAGGCGCAGTGAAGCCAGTAAAGAAATGCAGAGCTCACACAATGAAGTCATACTTTTCTGTGACATGTTATGGGCCGAAGAATAAACCTCCCACAAATATACGACTGGGGATTTGAAAAGCTGATGATAACCTCTTTTCTCAATTTCAGTCATAATGCATCGCATTGAGCCAGCCTCTCAAATCCCCCTTCTCCAAATGAACTCTAAAATCGATATGTTCCCAGGAGATCTCCCTTCCTCCCACACACACAGACTGTGCGTTCTACATATACACAAATATATTAGCCTTTAACAGGCTCTTGAGGGCATATAAATACTTGATGTAGATATGATAAAGTGCTCCTAGCAATAATGCTAGGGCATTTGAGTTAATATCATCTGCATAATGGCTCATTTGAATTATCCCGCATGGTGTGGCTTTGGTATCTCTAACGGACATGTCTCCAAACTGCCAGTGTTCTTTCTGCGTACACATATTACCCAAGAAGCCTTGCAGCAGGCCGGCGGTGAACGGGACACTAACCACAGAGGAAGTAGTCAAGCAGACATTTCTAAAGCAGTGCAGACACACACACTAAACTAACACCATCAGGACGGTTTGGCCTCTGCCATGAACAAACGCATGGACACCATACACACACACTTATGTACACTATACACATACACAGACACTAAACACACACGGACTCCACACACACAGACACCATACACACACACACACAGCACCCTGTCTCATTTCTCACACTGCACGTCGCGAAAGCACTGAGGAGGCGTGTGCCATGGAATGTTAATCTCCTGACGAGCATGTGTATGAATCGGGCGCCCGGCAACAGTGTGTGTTCATCCATAAACAAGCGTCTATGCTCAGCGGGCCCACTCTATCTCTCTTCTCCCCAAACTGTGTTCATGTTAGCGTCTCCCGCACTACAGAGATGGAATATGGACCATGTCACATTCTGAATGGGTCACTGACAATTCGGGATTATATTTTTTATAGAAGGCAGGCGTGGAATACAGGGAATGTTGTTGTTATGAACACATACAGTGATTGACCCGTGAGGTAAAAAGGATGAGCTTGTGCTTGTTTGAATTGAATGCTTGAATGCTTTTTAAAATCTTTGATACACAGAATATAACTAGATGATGACGTGAGAACAGTTTACCTGCGTTTATATAACCATATATCCCCATGGACCAACTTTGCATTTACTTTTTACAAACTAATATTGGCCAATCACCAATACTCTGCATCCCTTGGTAATACGCTTTCAGATCCCCAACTTTTCATAGGAATAAAGTCATTAGATAATTGAATTATAATTCAAGATTTAATGAGGTTATTGTTCAAGACTTAGGCCATCATAAAAAGCAGTTAAGATGAGTCACATCTTTATTCTTTGTTTGTGCAATTGTCAGGAGATTTATAAAACTGTCACTAATTGGTGTGTGACTCATAGGGCTGGAGCAGCCTGAAGTGTTTAGCTGGCTTAAAGGTCCCTGACCCATCTCCTGGCTCTCTGACTCAGCTTCCTGTTGATGTTCGCTACTTCCTCTCTGCTCTGACTCAGCTTCCTGTTGATGTCCGCTACTTCCTCTGCTTCTCCTGGCTCTCTGACTCAGCTTCCTGTTGATGTTCGCTACTTCCTCTGCTTCTCCTGTATCGACTGTTCTCTACAGTGTGTCGTCTCTGAAATGCATTACCAGGCAACAGCCAATGAACTCCTAAAGCCCCGACGAGGAGGTGCAGGCCCCCCCCCCTCCCCCCCGATCAGACAGTCGATAAACTCCAGGACAGAGCAACACAATGAACGAAGCAGGACTCAGATGAAAACATGGAGGGGCTCTCCTGCAGATAAAGGATCCGAACACTTAAAGCCGAACATCGATCAGAGACGGACTGAAGACTGAAGCTCCTTATTACATTTCGAGAGGGACCCTCCCTGCAGGCCCAACTATAGACGTATAGCACACACATCTTGAGACATCAGCAGATACAAAATGTGCTTAGATGGACTCCAGAACTGTGTGGTGGTCCTTTAAATGAGTTACTGCCAAGCTGGCCATGGCTAGTATCAGCTCCTCTGGGCTTGTGGGAGACGTTATTTCAAATAATTACCTTGCCGTTGTCTCTGACTCGCTGACGTAGCCTCCTCTGTGAGAGGTTAGGAAGCCAGCTGAGCAATACAGACTGAGAACTCCCCTACCTATACAATCCTTACCTACCTTTACTTCAGTTGGTGTTTATATTGGGTGTGACTCTCGAGGCTTCGGTGCTACGAAAGCTGACTTTCATTTTCTACGCTTGTATGTACTGTACGGATAAACCCTCGGTTGTTTGGACGTGAAATTAAAAACAAGCCCCCTCTGGTTTCTGAAAGGAGTACGCTTGTGAACAAACGACGAGCCTCACAGTGAGACATCACGTGCGTTTTCCCGCCGCTTATCACACAAAACTCCCGCTTTCCCCCCCGTGAACGGTTTCCTCCTGGTAGCTTAATGGAACTGTCCTCTCCAACTCACCATTAAATTTCTGAGCGTATTTCTGGGTACGAACAAAGACCCACACACGGGCAACATCTGAAGGAGTTAACACAATTTCGTGTTGTTGAGTCCTGGCGCACACAATTTTGATGCTAATTAAAAATCAAGGCTGCAAAGAACTAAAAATAGCGGAATCTGCAAGAGGGCCATCAATTAAATGCACCCCTAGGGGACAGCTATAACATTTCTCCATAGTACTTTTTTGCTGGATGTGCAACACAACAGCAAACTAATGAAGTGCACGCAGTACACAGCCAGACAGGAGGGTTTCAGAGTAACACTTTAAATGCTCCTGCTTCTAGAGTCTTGGTATGAACACCGCCAGCCCCATGAAGGAGCTATCTCTTTCAATGCACACCCTGAACGGAGAGTGCTTATCAGATGAGAAGAATTAATCAAATTGCGTCAACCTTTTAACGAATAATATTCTCATGAATGCCAGAGCTACTGAACCCTGCTCTCTCATCTCACATGCTACTCGACAGGACAGACAATTTCACTAAAGTATCAGACTTAACTATTTTTTACTCTCGTCATTGGTTGATAAGATAATTTTATAAAACGATGTGTCCGACCAGACACAAAAAATATTGCTTCCAGTTGTAGAGTTTCCTTTCAGAACTCCCAAACCCTGGAGTGGCAAGTCAACCAGCTGACTGTTCAACAGGCTCAATCACACAGGACGTCACCTGTTGTCCTTCAACAGCAGAGACACAACTGAGGGGCAGTTCTCTGGTTCCTCTCATCTAACCCCGGGTTCAGTAAACACACAGTCGAGTAGTCATGCAAAGTGAGGACTCCCATTTCCAACCAGGCTCTCGCCTCGCCGTCTAACAGCAGCTCCGTTCCCAAGCCCCGGCTCATGTCAGTATCGATAAACAGGTACAGGGGGACGCCTGCCACCCAGGAACCTGGGGAGAGCGACGGAACCAGGAGGCAAATAGAGAGTCCTGAGAAAGACAGATAAAGATAAGGAGAGCGAGAGAAAGACAGGTAGAGAGAGGGAGAGAGAAAGAGACAGATAGGAAAACAGAGAAAGATGGAGAGAACGATAGAAAGAGAGAGAGAAGTGAGAAAGATGGCTAGAGACAGAAAGACAGAGAGAAAGGACTGCGGCAGTACCAGAGCACCAAACTGTACTGACAAGCATTGTGTGACTGACAGGAGTGAATGACAGATTGAGAAGTCTTAGATGTCAGATGAAAGCCGCTCTTTTTACTTTGGTAACCCAGGCCTAGCTTTTCTGGGATGCAAAGCAAAGGAGAGAGGAGATAGAGAGGAGAGAGAGAGGAGATTGAGAGAGAGAGAGAGAGAGAGAGAGAGAGAGGAGATTGAGGGGAAGAGTGGAGTAAAGAGAGGAAGGAGAGAGGAAACTGTGTACTCAGTCATGGAAGGAGTAATATGCTAAATGCAGGTCAAAGGTTTATCGCTCGCTGATGATGTAGCTAATGGGAAAGTGTTGGTTTAAAGTGTTCACGTCACAGGGCAGTGGGTTCTCCCGTTTGGCTGGCAGCCTGTGATGCTGACCAGGCCGGGGAGCACACAAGGCCACACAGCCTCGATTGACATAAACGCACCTCAATAGAGTCGCTGGAAGCGAAAATAGGTGCCCCACAGACCACTGCAACAGGACTTTGCCCTTGTTTAATGGCCTGGAGGAACATACAGGACAGATTTACTGAACTTGCTGGCTTGCAGGAAAGCTAGGCGCTGTCCACGTCCTCACAAACAAGTCTAAGAGCAAGCCACCAGTCTTAGGGGAGGTGTGTGTGTGTGTGTGTGTGGTGTGTGTGTGTGTGTGTGTGTGTGTGTGTGTGTGTGTGTGTGTGTGTGTGTGTGTGTGTGTGTGTGTGTGTAAGGTGATGGGGGTGATGGGTGAAGCAGTGATCGAAGTGCACTCATGTGAGTCACCAGCACTCGTCAATTCAAGGGGTGAAACGGAGCAATCAATGACAAATCAATAAAAACAATAACAGTTTGGCCATTCTGTTTGATGAATGCCAACAAACATCCCTTTATGGGGTCTAGGTACAATAGAAAGACAGAGTGCCTCTCGTAATGTGTATTGATACGGGATCATAATAAAAGCTTTTTTACATTATTAACATTCTCTGGAGAGGGGCAAGGATGACTTAGAGGAGTCACGATAACACTAGCTGTCTTCTTAAAACCTTACACGCATAGAGCAGAGATCCTACACAGCCAAGTACACACAGCCCTTGGCTTTACGTCAACATTTTCTGGCCTTCAATTCAACCACCTCATGAACGTTAGCATCTTGAAGGGTTTTATATGTTGGGAAAGTGATAGTGTCTAATAAACTACAGCAGTCCGGTACTTACAGTAGACATCCACCCTGATGGACTTGATGGCAGGCGAGCCCAGACCGTTCTCGGCCTTGCAGTAGTAGCGTCCGCCCTGGTGCCTCTGGATCTTGGCGATATTCAGCGTCTCGTTGAACACGCTCGAATCCTGGAAGCGGTCCGACACGCTGCCCGCCGTCTTTGTCCAGCGGATCTGTGGGCAGGAACGCGACAGACGGCGGTTATTTCGTGTCATGTCATGAAATAGTTGTAAAATACTTTTGTGATGTGCGGTACACGGTAACGGGAGTTGTTTAAGCGGTATTTCCCGTGTAGAAGAAAACCTCGACTCACATTATATTTTTCATCCAGGAGTAAAATTGTTTCCCCTTAAATGTCTAACCAGATGTAATTGTTCTGGAATACCGTTGTGCTTGCTTGTAGTACAGCAACGTAGCATGTTTAGTTAAAGCAGCTTCAGGCAGAGATAAACAGAGATAGCTTTTTTTCGCTTCCAGGAGTAAAAACATTTTCCTTCGATTTCAAACCAAACTGACCCCTACTTCGCCTTCTGAGCTTCAACGCCTTTACAACTGATGAAACACCCTTGGCCTGCCCAACGCAGGCGGTAATGAAAGGTGAATTACTTTAGGGTTGTAATTGACTCTCCATCATGTCTCCCTCTCCTGTCCACTGGCCTCATTAGACAGCAGACAGGTGCTGTGCAGTCCTCTGCCCCTGGGTGACAAAGATAGAACCCCGGGTCCTGATTGGCTGATTCCTTTCTCATCTTAAACTTACAGATAGACTGAATTCTTGCCTCCAGAGCTCTCTCTATCCAGACAGGGGGACAGAATCGCATTGGAATTCGATATCTCCACACTGGATAGCATCGCGCGGGATACTGATAGCGTTTGATTCGATGGAGATAGCATCAGATGGAATGGGAGTATCATCACACAGGAATGGACTGTGAGTTCTGGCAGAGATAGCTGTTGTATTGGATGCAGGTCTTATCCATGTTTAGCTACAACCTTGGGCTATATTTGCACAGTGGAAGTTAAAGGGTTCTGGTCAACTCTGACGCGGAGGGAGACAGAGGAGGGAGGGATGTGTTTGACTTCCATAGATGGCATCTTTTTCGTGAGGCTTGAACCGCTCAGACTAAAACACCAGACAGAGGGGGTTTCAGACACGACGCTGGATTTATTATTATTCTGTCACAGCCCTTCTCGGGCCTCAGGGTGTTGTTAAGAGAGGTGAGGAGAAAGCAACTTTCCTGACACTCTGCTCTTTTCAAACAGGAACAGTAGGTCCCAGAGTCAATCCTGCTGATTCCCTTTATCGACCTCAAGATTGAGTCTAAGTGCCTATGTTTGTGTCAAACTTAAGTGCTTTAGGTGCTTGTTTTGAAGGAAAACAGAAAGGGAAGGCTCACTTCGCCCTTGTTCATCGGAAGACCTTTTAAATCGCTTAAGGACTGAATCAGCTCAACTAAACAATCTCTGAAGTTAGATAAGTTACCAGAATAAATTCGATTCAAAATCTCTACCATTTTCCTCCAGTGCTCCGGATACCCCTGCAAGTACAAAGAGAGCTGGCTTACAGTCGTATGCAAAAGTTTAGGCACCCCTCTGAGGCTGCATGATAATTTCCTGTCTTCACCAAAAAAGATCAATATAATATTGTAATATTACTTTTCTAGTTAACACTGAGTGCTGGGGTGTTTTCCAGACAAAGATATTTGGTGTAGCAGTATTTAGTTGTGTGAAATTAAATCAAATGTGAAAAAAAGGCTGTGCAAAAGTTTGGGCACCCTTATCATTTATTTGATTTGAATACCTCTGCCTACTAAATGCTGATTAACTGCAACACATAGTTAGTCTGATTAACTCGTTAAGCCTTCAATTACATAAAAAGGTGCATTCAATCATTAGAAAGGGTATTTAAGTTAGCCAATTGCAAGTTTTGCTTCTCTTTGATTCTCCTCTGAACAGTGGCAAAATGGGGGCATCAAAACAGCTATCAAATGATCTAAAAACAAAGATTGTTCAGCAGTATGGTTTAGGGGAAGGCTACAAAAAGTTATCCCGGAGGTTTCAGCTATCAGTTTCCACTGTGAGGAATGTCATTAGGAAATGGAAGGCAACAGGCACAGTTCTTGTTAAGGCCAGAAGTGGCAGGCCAGGAAAAATAACAAAGAGGCAAAGGCGAAGAATGGTCAGAATGGTCAAGGACAACCCTCAGATCACCTCCAAAGAGCTGCAAGGTCATCTTGCTGCAGATGGTGTCACTGTGCATTGCTCGACCATTCAGCGCACATTGCACAGAGAACAGCTGTATGGGAGAGTGATGCGGAAGAAGCCTTTTCTGCACACGCGCCACAAAAAGGCTCGCTTGAGGTTTGCCAAACTACATTTGAACAAGCCAGGCTCATTTTGGAACAAAGTACTGTGGACTGATGAGACAAAGATGGAGTTATTCGGTCACAACAAGAGGCGTTACGCATGGAGGCAAAAGAACACAGCATTCCTAGAAAAACACTTGCTGCCCACAGTAAAATTTGGTGGGGGGTCCGTCATGCTGTGGGGCTGTGTGGCTAGTGCAGGAACTGGGAATCTAGTTAAAGTTGAAGGTCGTATGGATTCAACTCAGTACCAGCAAATTCTGGACAATAATGTTCAAGAATCTGTAACAAAGCTGAAGTTACGGCGCAGTTGGGTGTTCCAGCAGGACAACGACCCGAAACATTGCTCCAAATCCACTAAGGCATTTATGCAGAGGAACAACTACAATGTTTTGGAATGGCCATCCCAGTCCCCAGACTTGAATATAATTGAAAATCTATGGGGTGACTTGAAGCGGGCTGTCCACGCTAGGCACCCATCAAACCTTACTCAACTGGAGATGTATTGTAAGGAAGAATGGTCCAAATTACCTCAATCCAGAATCCAGACACTCATCAGAGGATATAAAAAGCGTCTAGAAGCTGTTATTTTTGCAAAAGGAGGCTCTACTAAATATTAATGTGATTTTTCTGTTGGGGGTGCCCAAATTTATGCAAGTGTCTAATTCTCTTATGATGCGTATGGCATATTTTCTGTTTATCAAATAAACCTTATTTCACGGCTAAAATATCACTGTCCATGACGTATGTGTATATATATGACAAAGACGTTCCTCATCCAAACGCCCAACATTTTATAGATGAAAGTAATGGAGATTATCAGGGGTGCCCAAACTTTTGCATACGACTGTATATCGCGACCTCAGCAGAATTGAATATTCAACCAGCTTATATACTCCATTCATTTTTGAATTCCTTTTGTGTAAAGAGCTTTGAGTTTCCAGCAAAGCATAGTATCAATAAGTGCATTGTTAGAGTGACACTAGGAAGTGGGTATTCAAATACCCTCAAAGAGGAAGGGCCCTATTTTGACGATCTGAAACGCAAGTATCAAAGCGCAAAGCGCAAAGCGCAAGTGGGCGGGACTCCGGTGCGGTTGCTATTTTAGCAGCGGGATAAATGACTTTGCGCCTGACGCAAATGTAAAAGAGGTAGCTACATTACTAATGGGTGTGGTTTGGGCGTAACGTGCAATAAGCCAATCAGAGCGTCATCTCACATTCCCTTTAAGAGCAGCGCTTGTTCCATGGCGGATTGCTATTATAACGGCGGATTTGCCAGGCGCACGCCAGCGGTTCACAGGAGACGGACGTTCTTGTCAGGACCGTAAACGATAGAGAAGTGACATTGTATGGGAAAGGCAGAGCAGTGTCATTGCACTAAGTTGCCCACTCATGCTGCTCATTCAAATGTAGCCTATTTTGACATATATATATTTTTTTAATTGCTTAGTTCTTAGAATTAGTGTAACTGTTTTTTAACTTAATTTAAGACCTGTTTGCACCTTCCTGCCACAGTAAATTGAAAACCGAATTCTGATTCTGATTCTGATGTGCATGGGAGAAGAAACCTACCCAAATTAGCTTCGGTTAAACAGGCGTAGGGGTAAATTGCCACATATTTCATACAGATTTCATACACATACAGATTTCTCATGAACATCTTATTAATCATTGACATGAACGAAATGTAACACAGCTAGCCATACAATAAATCAAAACAATACGTAGTTTCGCAGGAAGAATACCCTGGCTTCGCCAGCAGTGCGCACGGACCAAGCTTGCGCCGTTAAAATAGCATCTGAATAATGCGCCATTGTCTTTAAACCACCTTTTTCCTGGTCAGTGGCGGAATGGTTTTTCGGAAACCGCAAGATAGCACCAAGAACGTTTGCGCCGGAACACGCCTCCTTTTTCGCTAAAACCGCCCCCGGGAGCGCAAGGTCATTTCGACGTGCGCCCGTGGAGGGAAAAATCCGCTTTGCGCCGAGTGCAAGATAGGAATGATACTTGCGTCACTGACAAAGTCAATTGCGCTGGGTGCAAGATAGGGCCCGAAGTGCTTCTGTTTGTTTCACATGGCGGTGGAGCACATTATCTGTGTGCTTTAAACTTTCTCTGAGCCCTAGAGCCATTTTACTCTCCTATCTTCCTGTTTTGTTTCTGAGATGTCTACTTCTTCCAGAGGGAATGTGGAAAGGATGGCTGATGAAAACAGTTTGACCGTTTCTTATCTGGAAGGAAGGGAGTGAGGAACTAAGAGGTATGATCATGCCTACATTAAAGCGTTTAACAGGAGTTTCAGACATTTTTGCTACACTTTTTCCTCTCAAAGTTATGAAGTATGGGCTCTGACATATACTTAAGTAAAAGTAGCCATTACTACTACTAGGCTATACTTGTTGGACCTCACATTATGCATTAATACGAAAATACATTATAGACAAGCAGGGCATTTGCAAGGAATCTTTTTGACACCGACAATTTAGAACATCTCCCTCATATATGGACATGTGATAAGAAGAAAAACGATGTTTTTTTTTCATTTTTTTTCCGACCTTTAGACGATTTTTTTCCAAACCTTAAAAAATAAAAAAAATAAAAAAGTTGAAACAAACAAAAAACAACCTTTCACAAAATATATGTTTTGCTTTAAAAAGCGCAGGGAGGGCTAATTGTTATGCGTGCGGTGGCCGTTGTGATGCAGAGATCATATGCCATCTCGCATCTCCAGTAAATCTCCAACAACGCCTGCTGTGACGCCCTCTCTCCTAACTTCCTGGTGTCTAATTGCGAGCCATCTTTCTGCTCCGACACCGAGGGGGTCTGCAGGGGGGGTCTGCAGGGGGGGGTCTGCAGGGGGGGTCTGCAGGGCTTGCCTGCGCTGTCGGCCGTGGCCAAGCATGGCAATCAAGCGTTCAGTGCCAGCCAAGTTGTCCAAATCACAGACTGTCAATAGACTGGTCACAGGTCTGAATGAATCAGACACTTTCATGAATCAAACACTCCAAGTTGCATGATTTATTAAAGAAATATATTCAGGTCCTACAAAATTACAATTGTGAACAGCTACTCCAGTTGTCTTAACTACCACAACACCACGCAAACACGTTTAGAAATCCACCAAGGATGCCTCGAATAAACACATTTTACGGTGTAAGAAAATCAAATTTAGATAGATGGTGCCAGAGCTTGACACCTACGAAAAGTGACGACAGAATCTCTGCGTGAAATTCCCTCTTTCTAAAGATGACTCACATTCAGTAATCATAGTAACAAAAAGAATCATTCACAGATTAGCTCATCTTCCTCCCTTAGTCATCCGCAGCTACAGACGTGAGGAACCTAGCAGATAGACAGTACGTCTGTACCTGTTGGCCCTCCTGTCCAGTGACAGTCTTTCTGCAACCCTGCTCATCTACACCCCTGACCCTCCGAGGGCAGTTCTGAACCTCGCCCAGGCTGTAATTGAAAGAAAGATAGGGGTGTTTGCTGAGTACTGTAGCTGGCGTCATGGTGACATGTCCTCAAACAGAGACTGTGGGCGGGCGGGCCAGAGGCCAGGCAGGAGAGAGGGGAGAGAGTTATGGGGATATTATACAGGTGCTAATGCAGACCAGTGATGTGACCAGGTGATCTCTGGTCAGAACAGATACTGTGTGTTCTACTCTGTCAGGGTCATGTTCCAATTACAGAAGGTGTCCTCCTTACCATGTGATCACGTCAAGAGAGATAAAGACAGAGAAGGGGGTGGAGAAGAGGAGAGAGTAAGAGAGAGACAGAGGGCGAGAGAATTGATGGAAGGCCAGCCAGGTCAGAAAAAAAAGAGGATGAGATTGTGAAGAGAATCTACTTGAGGGAGGGAGCCAGAGTACTGGACACCAGACTGGACACTACTGAGATTTTAATCAACACCTCGGAACAGATGCAACATCTCCCCCCTGGAGAGTCTAGTCCCACAAGTCCTTTCCAACGACCTCTGAACCCCCTGTCACCACGGGGACTGGACCTAGCCGTGCCTGACAAGCTAAATCTCTACAGGCATCCCATAATAACAGCTTGAAAAGTGCCAGTGCCATGGGCAGCTGGGAAATGGCCTCATATACAGTATGGTGGAGAGATGACTGACAGGGACATTTATTTCACAAAGAAGTGGAGTGAAGCTTGTGTGTGTGTGTGTGTGTTTGTGCGTGTGTGTGTGTGTGTGTGTGTGTGTGTGTGCGTGTGGTGTAAGTGTGTGTGTGTGTGTGTGCAGGCGTGTTTGCGTCTTATTATTAGAAAGCCTGTTTCCTGGCGGGTGGTCAGACTGGTCACGTGACCTGCTCCGAGAAAGCTGCCGTCTGGTTGGACAGAATCCAGAGTTTCCATCAGTGGAGGAGCCTGAGGGGAGTCTGGGTAATTTAAAGAGTGCAGATATTGATAGACATGAAAAGAATTAAACGTGGGTGAAATTGCCAACAAAGTCCCATTTTTTCTCCATGTTAAGGCTATAAATGGCCTCTGTGCTTTTGCATGCAATGCTGGTGGTGCTATAAATACCCAAACATGTACTGTACCAGAGCAGGGCATGTTTTAACGAGCCACAGTATAGTTCAGATCGAACTTGAGAAATGGTATCACGCAATAAAATGTATTTGATTAACTATAATTAGATTTGAGATCTGAGGTAAAGGAGAGAAAAAATGTGCTGTGTTATACAGCATCGGTCATTCATGTGAGTTACATGAGAATTCTCCACCCCTCTAATCAAGACTTCTGTCTGATTAAAAGTACAGAGCAACCTTTGCACTGAGTAATTGCTTACTCAATCTCAAATATTCTCTTGGAAGAAGGAAGAGTTCGAACAAATTAGAAGGAATGTTAAGTCACAGAACTTTGCAAAGAGGAGACGGACAAAAAACAAAGACTAGCCTGAGACTATGAACTTCCAGATTACATTTTAATTCAAATGAAAAGTTCAGTCATATTTCTTTTCTACTTAAAAGTCTGTCCTTGATGAGGTTCAACACTAGGTTCTATCAACCTCACAAATTAGACTCAGGTCTACCTAACACCCTCCTCCACCTCTCCCCACCCCCTCCCCACCTCTCCCCACCCCCTCCCCACCCCTTTCCCAC
Organism: Mallotus villosus; assembly: GCA_903064625.1. Classification (NCBI taxonomy): domain Eukaryota; kingdom Metazoa; phylum Chordata; class Actinopteri; order Osmeriformes; family Salangidae; genus Mallotus; species Mallotus villosus. Next base: position 57,563 of record CAEFZP010000546.1, on the reverse strand, counting down.
CCCCTCTAACAAGATCCTCCACAGCTCTCCACCTCTGCCCCATCCCGCCTCGCCCCTTCCAGCACCGACAGTGACAAAACTGATCCATCCCTAAACCCACAGAGACCCAAACTCCTCAGAGTCTTCCAGGGGGATGTGAGAGGGACCCATAATGACTCCATTTCAAAGGAAATCCTGCTTCTCCTGCTACACAGCCATGTAAGCCCTTTGATCTCCTCCTCTCCCCCTCACTCGCTTCTTTCCTCAAATTCTAATTAAGCAGAAAGACACAAAAGTCGGGAGTCGGAGCCGTGAGCGGTGCCCGGAAATGAACGGCACGTTGGGAGTGTATCGCTAATTTAAGAGGCCTCACCTTTTCAATTGAAATATAAAAATCAATAGCCTTGCCGCATCAGCTCTCCGAAAAGGAAGTGTACAAACTAATGAGCTGTGTATCGATCAAAAGGCAAATTAAATATTAATTAATGTAAATGGAAACAATCCTGTCCCGTGATACTGCTGCGTTCCATTTAATTTGTCTAATCAAGCAAATTGGATTTGACGGTGGACAAATGTTCCAAAGGTTATGGTGTGCACTTCCCACTGATTGATACCACAGACAAATGTGATTGTCAACTGGTTTGTGCCGGTCTTGACATGCAAGCAGCCTGTGTCAAGACATCTCAACTACTACTGCATGTCTCTGGCCTACTGTTCTCTACAGAGAAGCTTTGTCGTGTCATTCTGGAGAATAGGGGATGGAAGCAAGTCAAGGGCCAATCAAAACCTTTCTCCCCTCAGAGCATTTTAATTGGTTCAAACAAGAGACCTAAATTAAATGGAGAGTTTAGGAGAAATCTCCTTTCTGGGTTGTTCGGTCACTATCTTCTCCCCGGTGGATTCATAAACCTAGAGCGTTTTCTCAATGGCTCTTTTTCCTTGGGCGAGACACATTGGCTGCTTTGTGTTCACAGTCTCATTACCACTGCTAGCTTTAATTATGAATATGCAGGTGCACAATGCAATATGGACCGTCAATAATTGACGGATTAAACTTTTAAGCCGGGTTGGTGGGAAGGTGTGTGGAGTGCCGCTTTGCAATGTTGATGTGAACAACGCTGAAGAGACTGAGAGGGAAAATGAAGAAGTGAAGTTCACATCTATATAGGTTATTTCCTAAAGCTAGTGGTGAAACCCATGTGGCATTTCCCTCTCCATTTCTCGAAGTGGACGCTGTACGAAGACGACATTTAGGATATCTTCCTCATCAGTATAGCTATAGCTGGCGATGCGGATGGGTATAGAATAGCCCAGGGGTAGAGCAGATAAAGAGGTTGCAGGTTCAAAAAAACAAACATGTTGTTATTGTTAGCGGTTTTACCTGAGGCCGTGGGTGTCCAGTGACCAGGCAGGTGAGCTCCAGGGTCTCCCCCTCCCGGATGGTGTACACCCTCTCCGTGTGTCGTTCCTCCTCCACGTTACAGGCATGGCCAGAGTGCACGATGCGAACAGTAGGGGGCGCTGTGGAAAACACAGGGGTAAAAGTGAGTGAGTTTCAAAACATTATTATTTCATTTTTCGTTCATGTTTCTCACACGCAATGTCACAAAGGGATTTCTCATGATTTGGGCCTGGACGACTGCATATTTGTAGAAGTAACCTCACTTTCGATGCACTCTTTAAAGGGGAAAAAAATAACTGCCTGTCAACTGAGATTTCCTGACACACTTGAGTACGGGAGCTGACTTTGCCTACACTATAAATGGACTTTAAAGAAAGCGATATCGTGCGAAATGATGCGCTCCCTCATTTGTCATCTGCCTGGTGCCTGATCATCGGCCATCATCGACCCTCCCCCTGATTCACAAGAGGGTGAATCCCCATCGATCCTGATGCTATCAGCTGAGACTCTGACAGGTTATCAGTCAGGGCCGAGCAGCAGCACTGCCGAGGAAAGCCAGGTGCTTTTCCTTCATCGATTTCCGCCATCCTGACGCTACGGTCGCCCTGAGTGCACCAATGACCCACTGCCGGCTGACACGACGGACCGACGCTCTCTCCAAGGTCACGGTTTATCCACCGCAGACACGAGCCGCCCTCCACCTTGACGAGGGACAAGGTCAACGTGAGATTGGTGGTGTGACGGGTCCCCAGTCGGTGTCGTTGGTGTTCACGTTAAAGGAGGAGACTGAGGTGAGATCATGGACACATGAATCCCTCCAACGTGATCCCTCTCTCTTTCCTACTCTGCTGAGCCACGTTGAACTCTTCACTCCAAATCGCTTCCAGATGATTCCGCCACACCTCCTAACTACCGCGCAGGTGTGTTCTGCTCTGCTCCACTGACCCTGTTGATAGTTATGAGAACTGAAGCTCCCACAGTCAACCCTTGTGTGGAGGATAAAGGCTCAAGGGCAAACCAGGAGATGAGGGGTCGGCTCAGGTTAAAGTCCCCCGTCCCCTCTCATGCAATCAGGTAGTAGCAGTAGGCAAGCCTGAGGATGCGTGAGGCCTACTCGGATGTAAGGATAGACTTGTATGTAATCGATTAAATGTGACGTGGCAATTCAAGATGACCTTTTGGGTAGAATGAATGGTAGAATGGGAAAACAGTCCTGTGTTTTGACAGACCCACGTCTTATATCCCCAGCAGTATACCTATCCATCCGTCCTGGGAGGCTGATAAGCACAGAAACAGCCCTGCTCCAGGGTGCTCTGGGAGTCTCAGCCCCAGCACATCCTCACCACACGCGTTAACCACTTGTCCTTGTCCTTTCTCTCTCTCTCTTTCCCTCTATTTCCCTCTCTCTTTCCCTCTCTCTCTTTCCCTTTTTCTCTCTTCCTGTCTTTCTCTCTCTTTCTCTGTCTCTCTTTTTTTCTCTGTTTCTCTTACACTCTCTCTCTCTCTCTCTCTCTCTCTCTCTCTCTCTCTCTCTCTCTCTCTCTCTCTCTCTCTCTCGCTCCCCCATTGTCTCATTCAGTCAGTCTCCCTCAGCTTGTTAGCTTAATGCCCTTTAGTGAGTTTGCAACCAGGCTAAATGCTACGCAGATTGATTAAGACTGAGATGGATGCTAGCACGGTAATGCTAACTGCTTGTCCTCAAGGACTGAGCCTCGTTGTGGCTCTCTCCATTAGGAGCTGGATCCTCCGGTGGAGTCTAATTCCGGGGGGAGATGTGGAGAATTGAATGCCAGGCTGGGCATTAGCTTGGGACCTGCGCACAAGGCAACCACTTAAAACAAGGGCTAAGACGAAGACCCTGGGGCACACAGAGAACATGGTGCTAATGCAATTTACTTCAATAAGCCGGCATCTCTACAACATGCTATCAGACCGCCACACTGCACAGTAAACCCAGAGAAACACCAGTAATTAATTACCTAGTTTGCACAAATTCACATGCAAATGCACACACACACACACAAACGCTTGCAGGCTCACGCTTGCTCACATGTTTGTTTAGAGCAAACAGTGTTCACATCAGGCATGCACAGGTACTCTCTACTGTAATAAGGAACAGTAAATGTTAGAACTGCTGTATGGTTTGCATGTTAAGCTTATTATTAAGATGTGCTTCCTGTTATAGTTTGTAATGTAATGTCCTGCTACATGTACTAAACACTGTTTCAATCACTGAACGCCTGAACCACAGTTACCATGCTACACTTCTCAATATTCACTTCCTATAACAAGTCCCTCATTACACGTTTGGTCCATCCAAAACGATTTTCCATCCCATAATCTCCGTAAACAGGACAGCCACTGCCCCCGTTTATGCATGGGGGGCAAGAGGTCATGTGGAGCGATGTCAGAAGCGATGGTTGACGGTGAAAACAGACCATGAGTATCGATTAATTAGTGAAACGGCAGAACCCAACGCGTTCATTATCCCCTGGACCGGGTCCTGCAGCTGCTGGCCGGGCCCCGAGACCCGCAGCTCCAACACAGGCTTCCAACCCCCCCCTCACCTCTCACGCACGGACGGCCTCCACAGCCACTGTACCACCAGGGGTTGAGGGAACAATCAGCAAACAAAACCCTGGACCTCCCTGCCTGGGCGCGAGGCCTGTGTCTGGGTGTGTTTCAGCCCGCCGAGGGCCACCTGCCTCTGGGGTTGTCAAAGACAAGGGCCCAGGTGGAGGGCCGGTCTTGACCTGATGCGTGCCAGGTCAATTGCTCGTAAAGTGCTGTACTCATAGAGGCCGTGTCTAATAGATTACTCGTTTGCGACCGCTCAAGCATGCTATATGAGTAACCATGCCTCCCCCTGTGCAGCGAGACGTGGATAACTCGTATGGACGGCAGGTCATGGCTTACTCATTCCGCGCGTAGTTCAGATTGACGCTATACAGTAGAGTGTAGGACGCCGCCTCTCGTTGAAGGTTATGCATCTGTAGAATACTGTAATTGGAATGTTGCAAACGATGCAAGCTTGAGAGTGCGTCACTGAGGTTGTGTAGGGGTTGACAGCTTGTAGCTGTGTTGCTAACTCTGCGTACGTTAGGCTGGGTCTGTCGCTGCAGTGTCACCTCCCACCCCCCCTTCTTCTCTCAGCTGTGACAGTGGTGGTGGTGCTGGAGGCTAAGAGCAGACAGTCCCAGATGTGCCTCTGTTGTCTCCTCCAACAATAACATCACTTCCCTCGCTGCAGCAACAAACCGTGTGTGAGTGTGTGTGTGTGTGTGAGCATGCATAATACATTTGATTGAACAGGCGCGCGTGTGTGTGTGTTTGTGTGTGTGCATGTGCACTGGGGGTGTGAGTGTGTGTGAGTTTGGCATGTGTGAGTTGTGTGTCCGTTGTGTGTGTGCGTACTGGGGGTCTACCGCATGTCTGAATGTATGTTGAACAAACAGTTCCCAGCGGAGTGCCTGGGCCTCCCTGCTGAGGCTGACTGAGACAGCTTCCTCCTCTGCCGCCAATGGAGATTACATTGGATTTGGCTAAAAGCGGCCCTGTCACCATGGTCCTGGACTGCCAGAGTGGCAGAGGGGGGCTTTGTTGGCACTGGGAGAAACTCTCAATTTGACACACAAATGAATGTGAAAAAGCCGAAACAGCTGGGGCTGGTTGCTGCATAGCTTAATGTCCCCAGACCAACCCCCAGGACCATTAACCATGTTCTGCTCGTTTTCTGGCTGCGTTGTGCTTCTCAGCGTGTGAGGAGGAGATAGAGAGGGGGAGGAAAATGGGGAGAAAGAGGGGAAAGAGAAAGAAATGGAGAGAAAGAGAGTGTGAGATGAGGAGAGAGAAATGTTGCATGAGCACAATGTGCCATTTAAAAACAGAATGAAATCGCCGCTCTTTGTTTCTGCTCTCCCAAACAAACCCGTTCTCGATCTGGACTTGTGGACCACCACAGTGGACTTGCACAGGGAGAGAACTATGGGAGAGAGTCTATAAGAGAACTATGGGAGAGAGTCTATAAGAGAACTATGGGAGAGTGTCTATAAGAGAACTATGGGAGAGTGTCTATAAGAGAACTATGGGAGAGTGTCTATAAGAGAACTATGGGAGAGTGTCTATAAGAGAACTATGGGAGAGTGTCTATGAGAGAACTATGGGAGAGAGTCTATAAGAGAACTATGGGAGAGAGTCTATAAGAGAACTATGGGAGAGTGTCTATAAGAGAACTATGGGAGAGTGTCTATAAGAGAATTATGGGAGAGTGTCTATAAGAGAACTATGGGAGAGAGTCTATAAGAGAACTATGGGAGAGTCTATAAGAGAACTATGGGAGAGAGTCTATAAGAGAACTATGGGAGAGAATCTATAAGAGAACTATGGGAGAGAATCTATAAGAGAACTATGGGAGAGAATCTATAAGAGAACTATGGGAGAGAATCTATAAGAGAACTATGGGAGAGAATCTATAAGAGAACTATGGGAGAGTGTCTATAAGAGAACTATGGGAGAGTGTCTATAAGAGAACTATGGGAGAGTGTCTATAAGAGAACTATGGGAGAGAGTCTATAAGAGAACTATGGGAGAGAGTCTATAAGAGAACTATGGGAGAGTGTCTATAAGAGAACTATGGGAGAGTGTCTATAAGAGAATTATGGGAGAGTGTCTATAAGAGAACTATGGGAGAGAGTCTATAAGAGAACTATGGGAGAGTCTATAAGAGAACTATGGGAGAGAGTCTATAAGAGAACTATGGGAGAGAATCTATAAGAGAACTATGGGAGAGAGTCTATAAGAGAACTATGGGAGAGAATCTATAAGAGAACTATGGGAGAGAATCTATAAGAGAACTATGGGAGAGAATCTATAAGAGAACTATGGGAGAGAATCTATAAGAGAACTATGGGAGAGAATCTATAAGAGAACTATGGGAGAGAATCTATAAGAGAACTATGGGAGAGAGTCTATAAGAGAACTATGGGAGAGTGTCTATAAGAGAACTATGGGAGAGTGTCTATAAGAGAACTATGGGAGAGAGTCTATAAGAGAACTATGGGAGAGTGTCTATAAGAGAACTATGGGAGAGTGTCTATAAGAGAACTATGGGAGAGAGTCTATAAGAGAACTATGGGAGAGAGTCTATAAGAGAACTATGGGAGAGAGTCTATAAGAGAACTATGGGAGAGAGTCTATAAGAGAACTATGGGAGAGAGTCTATAAGAGAACTATGGGAGAGAGTCTATAAGAGAACTATGGGAGAGAGTCTATAAGAGAACTATGGGAGAGAGTCTATAAGAGAACTATGGGAGAGGGTCTATAGCAGCAAACAACAGGAGCATAAAGAGCATAATTAAGTTCCTTGTTTCAGCATAAAGATTTACCACAATCACAAAAGGGGACAGACTTTAGAAACTGACGACAATGGAGTTAATGTCATCTCACCCACGCAGCTATATTCAAACGCAGGCAGCTTTTTAAACACAGTCAGCTTGTTCTGTTTAAAATTCACCTAGTATTACAAAGACACTCCAACTATGCACCTGACATAACTGTCAGTTTAAAAGGTGTGTTGCTATAACAACACATGGCCTAGGTATGGCTTGCCGGTTCAGCACATGCATACCTCATCACAATACCGTAATCACAGCACCGGGTCTCAGAGTCTATCGATTAAACCCGTTAATGCACTCGCATGCACTCTCCTCCCTATACTGTTATTGTAAATGAGCCCTCTGTATAGATTGCACAATCAGCACAGAGCATCCATCACACCGAGTGTGGGACAGTTACCCACACGGGCAACGTAGAACACAGGCCTTTCACGCAGCTCAGCTAATTACACCTCCAGCATAGCACGGCCACCTGATGGCTTTAAAGGTGCAGAATGAAGAGGACTGTCGTTACAAATCTACAGGACCCCCTCTCCCTCATTACTCTTTCATGACACGAGTCTTTCATGTCTCTAATTGAGGCTTGATGTCTGAACTGTGCGTTTCAGTTTGCCTAGTTCCACACGATGAGTCGGTGGATTATGTTTCTGTTTCACTCCTAGCCACAATATCATTGGAAACACACACACACACATTGAAATGAGGGCAAGGAGAGGCACACACTGAAATGAGAGGAGGTGGAGGGTGATGGAGAGGGAGGGGTCAGTGGTACAGGACACCTCCAGAGAGCATCCTTTCCGTAACCTTGTACATACTATAGATACATATAAGCATTCAAATATGCAGCTGCTGCAACATGCTCTTTAGAGATCCTAGGGCAGAGCAGCTTGGAGAGAAGACATAGTAGCACTGTGAAAGGAGCTGTCCATGGTCCTGACACTACCCTAGGGCAGACAGGGTCTGCAGTTCACGCTCAGCCAATGCAGTCTGGTATATGATGCAAGATAGCATGTTCTTCGGCGTATTTCTCAGTGTTGGACGAACGTGAGTAGGCTATACGCGGGTAAATGCTAGCAGAAGTGGTTTCGATGTGTCTTTAACGAGCTGAATGAGATGTGAGGTGTGAGGATCTGAAGCAAAGCCTGTACGCTGTTTAATATTCCCCTCTTGTCAATAGCCTATGGAATTTGGGGTGGTTAAAAGCAGAGCTAAACTATGTCTGTGCAACATTTAAACAACTTAAATGAAAGTCAAAAACAACGAAGGACCAATTGTTTTGACCAAACAGATGTTCGACCTCAAATCTTATAGCGAAAGTGAAACACGGTGTTCCGTCGGCAGCGCGCCGTCGTCTTTCACTAGACCAGATCAGTTACATCTTCACTAGCCATCTGGTTCTAATCAGAGTACCACACCTGAACAAAACAAATTCCCACAAAAGTTCAACAGTGGGAACATGTGAGAAAATGCTGAAGCCTGTGACACAAACGCGCACCAACATATTTACGAGCCGAAGCTTGCAAGTTTGTATGAGCTCATCATAGAAAACAGCTACCCGACCTTGTCTTTTTCCACTTCATTAGTCAACTCCGAAAATGAAAAGGTTTGTGTATACATGAGCGCGCTACGTCCTCATCATTCTTATAACGCAATCACATTGTTATGCGATCGTAAAATGCAACAACAGCCATTGTCAATGTGTTTTATGTGTATCCTTGGTTTAGTGCACACAGTCTTCTTTCAGTCAAGACAAGTTTATGTTCCCATAATAAGACAATAAAGTTATAGATGTTCAGGAGTCAAGGGTGGTAAATCTATACCTCGTATCTTCAGTTACTATCTTCACTTAACAGAGCCTTAACAAGAGCCTTAACTAAGTTTTGTTTTAATCAGGCATCCTAACAGGCCCCCTAATACCTCTGTAAACCTCTTGGGAAACTCTCAAGTAAACTGTATGTACACTACACAGAAACTACACACAAACACACACACCAAACACACACACAAACACACCACCCACACACACCACACGCATACATAAACACCAAACAAACCAACCACACATACACACACACACATGCACACAGTATCGCAGTGCTCCAGCTGACTAAGCCACTATGGGGTTTCTCTATCCCATCCACCAGTTCTTTCGTTTGTGATGCCACATTGGCATGGCAACCCTGTTGTGTCGGCTTGATTTCCCTAAACAACACTAATCAGACATCTGTAGGGGCGGATAAAGCCCAGATTGGCTGCATCCAACCAGCTCTACTGAATAGTGATAGGCTGAAACCAGCCAGCATTCGGGTGATTGGCTACTGTCAGCCAGAAGCTCTCTTCATGGTAGGCTACTGCAAGCCAGAATGGGCTCACTAAGGATGGAGTATCTGGCAACCCTCAGAAGATTTTGAGTAGACGGCCAAGAAACTCTCCGATGATTGGCTGCTGTGACCCTGGAGCAAACCGATCGTCCTATCAATGCCCATGGTGCAGGCTGGCTGATGGGGTTGCCTGCTGGCAGGCTTATCCAAGGCTATCCATAACCCCTTCCAGAGGGGCGTGTGTGAATGTGTGTGTGTATGTTCCAGCCATAACCCTTCCAGAGAGGCATGTGTGTGTGTGAATGTGTTTGTGTATGCTCTATCTATAACCTTTTCCAGAGGTGTGTGTGAATGTGTATGTGTGTGTGTGCTCTATCCATAACCCTTCCAGAGGTGTGTGTGAATGTGTATGTGTGTGTGTGTTCTATCGAAAACCCTTCCAGAGGGGCGTGTGTGTGTGAATGTGTGTGTGTATGCTCTATCTATAACCTTTCCAGAGGTGTGTGTGAATGTGTGTGTGTGTGTGTGTGTGTGAATGTGTGTGTATGTGCTCTATCCATAACCCTTCCAGAGGTGTGTGTGTGTGTGTGTATGTGTGTGTGTGTGTATGTGTGTGTGTGCTCTATCCATAACCCTTCCAGAGGTGTGTGTGTGTGTGTGTGTGTTCTATCCAAAACACTTTCACTGGGGAGTTGCACAGCTAAGCCCTGCCAGCGGCCCCTAAAACCTCATTATTCTAACCTAGGAAGGAATAGCTTTGGAGATCTCACCAAGCTATGCTCCTGGACATGCTTGGCACGGGGAAACTAATACCAGGAACATGGAGAGATGGAAATTACCTACTTGCCTTGGTAAAGCAATCATTCCTGGAGGGATAGAATCTAGAAGGTCTTACATTGGCATTACTCAGGCCAGAAATGTGTTATTGTGTCAAATTAAAGAATGCTCGCAATCCTCAATGGTGATCAGTGATCGGTTAACATTATTAATCTTCCTGGTTTAATTTTACAATGGGCAGATTACATTAAAATACAATTTCACACTCAATGGACCACTTAGACCGACATCTCAGATATCGATGGTAGCTTGATTGATAGTATTACTTTTATATTGCCACAGTACATATTTTGTATCATTTACAATTCATGGGCTCTTACAAGTGTTGTCATTCACGGCAATTACAAGTGTTCAACTCCAATGTTCTTTTTTTCCTTGTTTGTTTGTTAGCTAATTAGTACAAACAAACTATGTACCCTCCAAGTGTTTCTGTCACCACTACAGCAGCACGTTGTTGGTAAAGCTACACACTCCATTTTGTTGGGGCAGGATCAATATTTGACTTGCTTTTTCACGACTGGATGTAGCAAGCGAACTCTCTTTCTCGTTCCTTCAGGGTACTCATAACTTGCCATGGCGCACAGCACTGTTGCCGCTAACCAAGGCAGAGCTACCATTAGACCAAGACAACATTACCATGGTCCTCAGACTGCATTTGAATTCCAAAGGCTTAGACAGAGGCTAGTCCAGACCGGAGGGTTCCAATCCACCCCTACAACACACTGTCATTTATTTATTTGCACCTTGCATGACATTTCAGAATGAATTAGCTTGTTTGATTAACAACTGTGTGCTGAATTGACAGAGTGAAAGGTGGTGTCTGGGCTGGATGTGATTGTGCTGTGGTAGGAGGCTATGAGAACAAACCCTTGGGGCGAATGCAGACTACCAAAAGCCCAATCCTGGACACCCTTTCTGGCTCTCTGCCATGCAACACCACTACAGTGATTCTAAATGTTAAGCACATTGTCTAATAGTCCATTAGGTAAATTGATATTGCTCATTGACTGTTGTCCTTAGCTTGCCGGCTCAACATAAGACACAAAGATGGAGACATATTTAACAGGATAATAGAAGGAGAAGGCAGGAAAGTAACTGGGTGGTTTTCTCTGTCCAATCTGCCTGCACTTAGTAAAGCTTAATAAAGCAGTAGCTAAACCAGTTTCATCAACTAAAGCAAAATAATGTGAATCAACAACAACATGTTCTCAGAATAAAGCAGAGCTCAAAGACTTTTCGTTCTACAGACAACTGTCTCTCTTTTGTTGACCACAGTCATTTAGAGACGAGCTCAAACCTCGTTTGTGGCCAAAACGTACACAGAGGGCATGACTCAATAAGCTTCGGTTCCTCTGGAAGACATTTGTCATAAAGCACAGAGGAAGGGATGTGCCATACATCACTGAGCCTTATTCCTGCGGTGTGCTGACTCTAAAACTCCAACTGGATTACCTGAGCACCCAGCCGAGTGATCCGATTGTGACACACGCATACCAGTGCGTAAACACACACACTTGCACACACACACACACACAAGAGTGAAATGCACAAATGTACACAAAAGGCACAACACCACAGTGTTCCATCCATCATGAAAGTCCGCATTAATATGATTTACAACAGACAGGCCCATTATCAAGACTGGTGTGATGAAATCTCATTTTTAAGCTGTTGGCCTTGACTTGGGACAAACCTTGTTACTAACGGTTTTATTGTGTTGTGAATTCAAAAAACATCCGTCTTCCACCTGTAAATATTATATTGGATCCTTGAGATTTACTGGTCAGGAATCAAATAAATCTGAATATCCATGGAGAGCTCAACAGAGAGATGTTTTACTATTTTAACTGGTTTTTTTTTCTTCTTCATTATACACTCTGCAGAATATGCAGGTGTGTGTATACAACAGTATTTAATTCCACCCACCATCATCACTGTTTGTTTGTTGGCTAAATAGTGTTTACAGGAGTAAACGGCAGCCCAGTTATTGAGCAGGAAGCAAATTGTAACTTTACCTTCTGAGCGCTGGTCAGACACACCTTCCCAGCAGTAAAGTTGCAGGAAAAACAGTCTGACCCTTTAGTAGATATACACACTGTAATACGACCAACGTAGATTAAATGTCTGTAGAAGTAGTAGGTGGTTCTAGAAGAATACTCCCTTCATTAGCTTATCTATGAGTACAAGGACTGACTGCTGTCTAATCCCCTGTATGGACCACCCTCTAGCCCAGCAGTATATTAACTCAGCCCAGCCCAGTCGGTGGACAAATTATCTTCCATAATCACAGACAAGGAACCATTCTTGGATCCCACAATGATGGACAACAGAAAAACTGCGATGCTTCTACTGGTGGTTTGGCTGGGCCTTTCGCAGGCCTTTTCTGGCGAGGTAAGACATGAATCCTGGGTAAGATCAGGCGACGTGTGCTGTTCCTGCATGGTGCCTTTCCTAACCTATTCTTTCTTTGTTCTCTCTCGAAGGAAGGTGAGTGGTCCATCGGTTGTGGTGTGTGTTTCCATCCTTGCAAACTGGATGATCACTGAACTCCCAAGACCCAGGCCAGATCAAGACCACCTTAAGATGCGAGGCCAATTTTTAAACAATAAGCATGACTGTGTATTGATTTCCACACATAAACAGAATAATTGGGACAATATGAAATTATTTTCAATTTTGCTAGGCATTCCTTGTTTGAGTTGAACACAATTGTAAGTTATCTCTCAACTCTTGGAAATAAAGGATAACAGTCATTCATAAATGAAGTCAAAGAAGACTTTTCAAGACCAACAGGATCCAGCGCCAGATTGTTGATGATATTTGCAGACTGCTTGAACCCATGAGAACAGGACTGACATTGCATATCTGATGAGAAAAAAAACATGCAGACTTTGTTCCATTCTCCTCCTTAGATCTGGATGAAGTCCCCATAGAGGCTGATGAATTTGAAAAATCCAACCATACCATTCTAGAGATTAACCAAGGTAAGTTTTTTGGAAGATTCAAGACATTTATAAATCTATCTTTAAGATAAGGCGTTTTTACTCGTTTAAACTTAAATGTATTTGTCACAAGTAGTGTCGAGTCGACAGTTATAAATGATTCTTTAGTGTCATACTATCTGACTGGAAACTGTTCTAGACCTTTCCGTGTTCTCCGTTTCTTCCCAGACACTAATCAGTTTCTTCTGGAGGGAGACATTGCTATCCCGAATAAAAGGACTGCTATGAAATGCACCGGAAAAGCTTTCAGTTGTCTCTGGAAGAAGAGTCCGAATGGGAAGGTGGAGGTGCCCTACATCATAGACAGACGCTATGGTTCGTGTATATATATTCAGTCTTTGGTATACCAGGCAGTTAACAAATTATCAAACAATGATTCAAAAACAATTATAATACTAATTAGTTCATACAATTTTTGTCTGTGTGTTAGTTTAAAGCTGTTGTCTCTCTCTCTCTCTCTCTCTCTCTCTCTCTCTCTCTCTCGGCTCCTCTACACCCTCACAGCACAGAATGAGAAAAAGTACATCGAATATTCTATGAAGGACTTTCACTCCAAAACCTGCGTCCGTTTCATTCCTCGTCAGCAGCAGCAGCGGGCGTACCTCAGCATCGTACCCAGATTTGGGTGAGCAGCGAGCCCATGGCTTCCACGTCCACAACCTCAATGTTTACATTCAATCATTTAACAGACACTCTTATCCAGAGCGACTTACAAGTACAGGGACATTCCCCCAAGGCAAGTAGGGTGAATTGCCTTGCCCAAGGACACGTCATTTGACACGGCCGGGAATCGAACTGGCAACCTTCTGATTAATAGCCCGATTCCCTAACCGCTCAGCCATCTGACTCCAATGTTCAGCAGATCTTCAAGTGTACGACAACTATTACCGTAGCCTACGTATTGAATTGGAATGTTGGACCAGGAGAGCTTCCGAGTAAATATATGACACAATGTGTTTCATTTGAAGCATTAATAGTTTATTTTCAGTAGTAATGAATCACATCCATGACACTACAGCTGGTGAGCGTCACAGCATGGTAATCGGTCGTGCCATTGGATGTTAAGGCAGTTCAATGCAGCCAATGAGAGCCTTCCGTCACACTCTATGTCTTCTCTCAGGTGTTCCTCTGGCGTAGGGTGTTTCGGGGACAAACAGAGTGTGTCTCTGTCCAAAGCTGGCTGCCTTAAGAAAGGCATCATCCAACACGAGCTGATTCACTCTCTGGGCTTCTTCCACGAGCACACCAGGAGTGACCGGGATAAGTACGTCAAGATCGACTGGAGCAATGTGAAAAGCCGTGAGTATTCAGCTCACATGTATACTCTACATACTGTGAGTTGACGTGTCTTTACATTTCTGGTGATTTGTATCCTTGTTCACCAAGACATACACTAAGTTTATTTCGATGTGAGACTGGTAATGTGAACTGCCACATGGTCTACTGTAAAGACAGACCCTAAACTATTTCAGGTCTTGACATGAGAACCGTCACCCAACTAATAAGTGTAGGATGCTTTTAGCGTGCTCACTCTAACATATTCTTTGCCTTGACAGCTCCTGATTTTGTAAAGGAAGACACTAACAACTTGAATACTCCTTATGACTACTCCTCCATCATGCACTACGACAAGTAAGGGAAACAAAGTACACACACTGCATATTTCATGTTGGCCATTTCGCCAAGTTTTCTTTACCTTTATGTTTGATTCATTTAGCAGACACTTTCATCCAAAGCAACAAATAAACAGTGTTCACGCTGTACACATACAAATAGTGCGATAGTGCAGCACCATTTTCAATCTCAATCCCATGTTTCTCTGTCCCCAGGTACGCCTTTGCAGCAGACAGATCCAGACCAACCATCACACCCATCCCTAACGCCAATGTCAAAATTGGCCAGAGAGATGGCATGTCTGCAATCGACATTCAGAGGATCAACAAGCTCTACAATTGCTGTAAGTAGTCAGGCCAACGGTTTACACTAACCATCGGGTAACTATATAGCAGTACCCATAGTATATGTTGTCACGTGGGAAATGCAGAGTTCTGACACTATTGAGTTGAAGTGATTTTCCTTGCCTTTTTACATAACTTTAAACAGAAGCAAAGTTTGACGTGTCTTTTTTTCTCTACAGAAGAAACATACTTTGTGGAGATTGGTTGATGGACGAAGACATCCGTTTTTAAATTGTGTTTTCAGGTGTCATTGCTGTAGTCTTATTGTGTGGGAGTTTGTATGCAATAGCCTTCTAATTACAAGGGTAATAAATAACTTCACTGATTTAAGATGGTGTGTTTTGTATATCAATTGTCAAATCAAATGTCAAATTCCTCTGAAATGATAAAATTCCCTACGAGAATTTTTCACCAAGATTCGTTAAAAAGTATAAATAAAAAACACAGTTGAAGAATGAAGGATGTGTTCTTGTTCTGGGTGATTAAGCCATGTGTTCAGGCATGCCACTCATCTCACTCAACTACCTGTTACTTCAAGCCCATAGGTCCAAATCCAATAAGGCAGCAATATAAATGCTGCACGGATAAACATGCACTCACCCCCGGTTGTTGTGTGATTCTGTGCTGCTACCGCCCTCCACCTTCCCCATCTCCTCCGTGTTCTGCATGTTACTGTCTTATCAGGGCCAAGTACTTGCTCCCTGCAATATTTATGTTGCTCTCTAATGCTAAAAGGCAGGGGGTGCTTCCCCTAGATACATTCCCTCCACCAAAGTCAAACCCATTTCCATGTCTATGGTAATTAATAAATGGTGAAATCAATATGTGAGTGTCTTGACTGAAATGTAATTAGAGAATACATACATGTATTAAATATAATAATACAGAACATTTTTATTATAATTGTTTTCCTCATACTTTATCCGGCCTTGCAAAATGCATTAGTGTCTTGATAATGCAAGGACACGTTCCTACACTGAACAAATAGTTCCATGACCCTGAAGAGAAATTTGTTTACTCGCTTGGCCTCATCCTCCGGCCTCTGGTGTGTGTGTTTACGTGTTGGTTTGTGTGTGTGTGTGTTGGTTTTTGTGTGTGTGTGTGTTGGTTTTTGTGTGTGTGTGTTGGTTTTTGTGTGTCTTCCCTTTTGAAATCCCACGCTGATATATTTTGCTTGTACACCCCAGTGATTCAGTGTTCTTTAGAGAAAGAGAGGAAGTGAGAAATAGGAAGGAAAAAAGAAGGGAGGGATGGATAGGGTAGTGTAGGGTGAGAAGAAAAGAATGTAAGCTAAGATATACATCGACTTCAATTTAACTAAATTCAACCAAGCGGTCTTATTTGTCTCTGTGATGTATGAGAGAACAAAGCTGTATGGTTACAGTGTTCTGGCTTGAATTCAGCTAAAGAGGCTACAGCACAGTAGTTTGCCAAGTGGACACATTCCCCTGAATGTTTTATGATGTATTTTCAGTTCATATCAATCTTTGCCTCCCATTAAATATTCAAATTCTACTTGTTTATTTAAATATTTAGCATACCAGCTCTGTTCCAGCTCTACGAACATCCAAAAGATATATTAACTCTGCTTCAGAGTTTCACAACATTGGGTTAAAAGGACCCTACTGCACAGCTCTAGATGTTACTAGCATTACATGCTACAGTAGATTGAAGGAATGCATTACAGATCCATACAAAAGGCTATAGTAAGAAATAACCTACAGTGGGCCATTGGGATACATGGTCTGTCCTGACCATGCAAGGTGTGCAGGGAGATATTTGCCTCAATGGGAGAGGACTGTGCAGTGATTGGTGCACTTTGATCTCTGATGTCACTGGTAATAAGGTGTCAGGAGTGTACAGGATCTGGCTGGTCTTGGTATCAACGTTGATCAGTGTACCTAACTGTTCAAACAAACCCTGCTTCAACACCCGGGGCTTTGTCTTGTCCATCTCAGTTCCCGCCCCAAAATGAACCATTACAAAGTACTTTCAACACAGTGCCCACCATTTCTTCCAGTCCAGCACTTGAGACAGTCTCAATAGGCTTTGGGTAATCTGACAAATGGGCTTAAGGACGTGTAGAAGTCTAACCCTCACGCGTAAGAATCTCTTTATAACATTCATGAGGTGTGGGAGAGCTCTGAATCCAAAGCCTGCTGTATTGTATCTCATTTTGTTTTAGACTATAGTTTGAGGTATGGTACAGTGTCTGTGTGAGAGGCTGAGAATAGATGCTTGATGGTCTCTAGGTTGGCTGAGGGGCAGTTATAGCTTGTGAAGCCCTCCTTGACATTGCTTGTAAAAAAAAAGTCTGTACAAATCAATTTTGATTTGATTTGATTACAGATTGATTTGCTTAGCAGAAAAGCCTTTGTTGTACATGGTGGCACTAAATAAGGCATCGTTGTGCTTTCACCGGCCAAGCAGTTTGATGTTACAATCTGGGATGTACATCTGCTTCTTTAGCCTCTCCAGGGTCTCGAACAAGTCAGCCGTTAACAGTGTGCCAGAGATGGAAAAAAAAAGAAAGAATTTAACTGAAATAATAACAGCAGTCAAAGAAAACAGAAGGTGTTATTTGTGTTGCCCCGCAGTACCAGCTAAAGATGATAGCATAGCCGTCTTCCCTGATTAAATCAGCCTAAATCAGACTTCCACACTTACTTCCACGCTAATTATCATCTCTACAACATGGCCAACTGTAACTACTCGACAGATGCAACAGTAGAATATGGGAGAAAAGTGTAAAGCAATGTGGTTACTACTGTCAGTCTCCTGCAGCTTGTCAGATAGGCCTATACACCCCGTCTGCATTGATAACCACGAACCATCGTCACTAACACTGAGATGGCGTCATTCACAGGTCAGCACCAATCAGATGAGGGCGATAAGACACGTCAAGATTCCCACAGAGAAAATAAAGAATACGAAACGGAAGTTGAGATTGAGTCCGCCCGAGCTACAGTCCTCTCTCGCAGTGTTCACCGTTTCCTGCCTCTGCCTGCCACCAAGAGAAATGAAAACTGCTTTTGTAAACGTGTAAATCAACCAGAGGCATTAGTCAGAAATCCCCAGGTTTTCCCAAGCCGCACCACGTCTGTCAACTGTGAAGAATTGCATCTGTCGAGCGTGATGCCGACCCATTAGCGAGGGAAGCCGACTGGGGTGGGCGGCAGACAGCCATTGTGGGGACAAAGCGATAACAAGGTAGTCATTTGAGAGGTGAGGAATGGTGTTTGCTTCTCGCGCCGTGGGTGTCTGATGAGAGAGAGGTAGATGGAGATAGAGAGGTTATGATATAAGGAAAGAGTGGGGGCGGAGGGGAGTGAGGGCGAGTGAGGAGAAGAAGGATTCAGCAGATAAGGAGAGACAAACAGAAAGTCAGGCAGATTCAGAGAGAAGGGAGCTGGACCGGAGGAATAAAAAAAGGTGGGAATATAAATCGGCACACGGTATAACTTGCACGGCGTGAGAGTCAAGTCGGGGAGTCGGGACGCACTGCGTCCTACCTTAATCTCGGTCTAATGGGTCAGATGATATTCAACATATTCCGAATATCAGGGACATACACCCCCTAACTGAACTTCTGTCTTGACTTCAGCTAAGTAATGGACCTTCTCCCGCCCTCCTGCCTCAATTAACTCTGTAAAAGTCAACATTAATCACAGTGCCATGCAGGCCCCTAAGACAGGAGTTCAATTACCCTGGAAGGCAACACTGATAAAAAGGAGCGGTTTACCGTGGGGTTCCATTAAAAACATCATGCAAAACCATACATTAAAAGACAATTAACAACATAATTATGAGAAATCTGGCATACTCTCGGTGGGGTGTGTAAACACATCTGCAACATATCCTGCACAGCCCCACAACAGTGTGTGTGTGTGTGTGTGTGCCTGCTGTTTGCTTCTAGAATCACTAAGGTGGTATTGCATAATTGATGCTACAGCGAGGTAATTACTGTACATTCATTGCATCCTGTGGTAATTGTAAAGATTGTAATTAGCAATAGAGGCAGCAATAGTGATATGAAAGGACATTATCACAAAACTGATTTTAATGACTTACTTGTGTCTCAGATCATCTAATTCTATTTAAAACCGACAGCATACATGTACTTAGACACGCTGGCATTTTGCTACGAATCCATGTCTTGATATCTGTCTTTCTCAGTGTCCTAAGTGAACTATTCATAATGTGATAAAGCAGGCAAGGAGTCTGCGTTTTTGGATGAAAGTCTACAGTAACTTTACTGAGAAATAAACATGATACAGAACTAAGGGCCATCGCCACACGGACATCGATAAAGAAACAAAGAATAAGACTCCACAACGAGGTCAGAGACAGCTCAGCTTATACAGCGATCCTAATAAGTCAACACAAAACAGGTGCTTCTAATATTCCGGTGACGCAGATCGGCACTCAGACGCCGTGTGAACCGTGAAACATAAACGCTGGTGAAACTGCGATATCTCAAAAGCTGCTGTTTATTCTCAGGTGTTTGTCTTAACTTTGATAAAGCTAGTTAATGAGTTGCACCGACATTCGCAGCGCACTCTTTGGTAATTGCCAAATACCACAATGAAACCATCAGCCTGACAATACAACTCAGCTATAATCACAACTGGACAGGACAAACATGGAAAACCTATGTAACAATGAGTGGATTAAAACTTCACCAAAGAACAGTAACTAGTGTGTGACTTAATTCCCAAGGTGGGACATTTACTATGTAAGTGTTGAGCACAATAAACATCCACTCAGCTTGCTAATGCTTCCGGACACAGCCAATAAGGGGGAATTAAGTTCCTTTTAATCTAAATGCTTCTCTTTTTTTGTTTGTTTAGATCATAATGTTCCTGGGAGGACACATTGTCCCTGAAGAGATGAGTTGCGCATTTAAGATATTTTTAACTTGGTATAGTCGCATTTTGCCTAATTAGGGACACAATTAATTCAGTGCTTGTTGTGTTGTGCTGGCAGAGCTAAGCAAGAGATAGAACACATGACAAATAAACAGTCAGGTCAAAGGCCTGAAAAGGAGATGTGATGACGGGAAAAACAAGAGGTCAGCAAAGTCGTTTTGCTGCCCTTGATACTACTTTGGGAAATCAACTGCTTTGTGATCTCGTTTGAATGCAGCACAAAGCCAGGCCCATGTTTACGAATCCTCACACATCCTTACTTCCCAGCAATGTAGTGATCTTTCCGCAGACAGTCTGAAAATGTAATTTCTTCTTGTTTAGTGAGTGGGCAGGAGCACACAATAGCTCCTCTGAGTCTGGGCTGTGTCTGTATCTCAGAGCGAAGCACGATCTGGCCACAAGGACATGGTAAATCAACAGAAAGGTCAAGCAGTCACTATTCAAGATGGAGGGAGGCCTTTAAGGATTCAAGAACGCTGCAGTCGCTGCGTCTGCTGAATGATGATGATGATGACGAAGAGGAAGTGGGAGATGATGAAGATGACCGAGAAGTAAGTAGATGTTATTAGTAGAATAACGTTTATGAGAAATCTTCATCACTGTTTTCATTTCCCAGCCCTGACTCACACTGATCATGGCATCAACAACGCCTCAGCATTTAAACCTTACACTGATCTACAACTGTGCAAGTTGGTGTGTGTGTGTCACTGTCATTTTGACCAGTAAATAGTGCTACATTGTAAGTGACTGTCATCTGATTGTCATGCAGATGCCTAAGGCGTATCAATCAGTCACAGCACCGCTAGCTACAACAGACAAACAACAACTGGCATTGACTAACCACCGAAGTTTATTCACAAGTTTATCCACTGCAGTCGCCACCTAATGTTCAACAGCACAGTCCAAGGTACAGTTGTGCAGTACAGCTACTGCGTATCAGGGTAACAGTGTTTTGTATATGGAACTGACTATCCTGCACCACAACAGAAACAAGTGATTGTAATACTTTTTTTTTCCTCCGTTTTTTCCCCCCCCTTCCCATAATCAACCTGACATGCTGTGTGCAAGTAGGCCTACGATAGCTCATGCGACGAGAGAGGCTCATGGAAGCATGAAATTGAGCAATGTTTCTCTGCACTGTGCTGAAAAGAAGAAAAAAAATAAGTGGGGAAAAATTGTGTAGAGGAGGGAGGAATGTGATGGGGAGAGGAAGAGAAGAGATTGAAGGGGATGTAGGAAGAAGAGAGAAAAGAGCCAGCATAGCAGTGCATGTGTGTGTGTGTGTGTGTGTTTGTGTGTTTGTGTGTGTGTGTGTGTGTGTATGTGGTGTACCTGTTTGGGTTCTGTAAACAGTACTAAGAGACTGACCTTCAGTAAGAACATATATTGCAACACTACCTACAAACTGCCTTCAGTCTTCACTCTGTAATAAAAAAGCCCACAGCCCCTGTAGGAGTGAACCAAGAGACAAGCTCATCCTTACACTCCTCTGCGGCTACATTCTCGTACAGTTTTTCTTTTTCTAGAGCGACACGAGTTATTCCACATCCTCTCTCACTTCTTATGTGTTTTTCCTTGTACTGATCTTTGTGTCTAATCAATGGCATTGATATCTTATTTAAAAGATCTGTTATAAGAAGCATAATGTTAAATAAGCGTTCCATTCAACGCTGACTTGCTTTTAAATAGAAAATACACTGCAACGTTAAGAGGACTACTAGGTAGGTCAATCGTATCATATCCTGTGAGAGGCTATATAACCCGTAAGATAAAACAGGTTCGATATAATGAGAACTTGTTTTCGGCATTGACTGTATCTTACTCAAAGTACATCATAAACTTCCAGCTAGACATATAGAGCACTCCCCAGGCCACTCTACCACCCAATAAAAACCCGAAACACTTTTGGAAGGATGGGAGTGGTGGCGGGGAGGAGGGGGGGGGGATAGAGAAGTTGTAAAATACGGGTGATGCTCTGTGAGGTGTAAAATGGTGGAGTTTTGCGGAGTGCAGGACTGGAGTGAGGAGAGGATTGTGGGCCGCTGGGGTAATTTGGCTCTGATCACGGCGCGCTATCGCAGAGCCAAGGGAAGGAAGCCCATGCATCACACTGAGACTCTGTCCAGAATGCACTCTTATGATTGATCACCTCACACCCGGCTTTAATTTAAAGTCAATGGCATCTATAGATATCTGTCAGGATGAAGCAGCCTCTAATGCCTCCTCACCGCAGAGAAGTGTCTCCTCTCCTCCTCAGAGGCCCCCCGACACAGGGAGCCTAAGGGCCCCGACACAGGGACCCTAAGGTGCCTCCTCACCGCTGAGAAGTGTCTCCTCTTCTCCTCAGAGGCCCCCGACACAGGGACCCTCAGCCGCCTGGTCGGTACCAGAAACGGAGGAGGCCTCGGCCTGTCTTTCATCAAGGTGCTCTTCGCTGAAGGGGGTGACAGAAGGTGCAGGAGTGCAGGGGTGATTCGTTTCAGAGATGGATAGCGACAGGTGAAACACTGCTTATGTTGAGTGAGTGAAGGCCCTCCGACAACACAATCCTACGGATCGAGCCTGTGCAGGAATCCTCCACGGCGGCTTCCCATATAAGATCTACGATATAAGTCAATTGGTAGTTAAGGTTATACATTTGTTCTATCTATTCTACATCTATTAATCAGAAGGTTGCCGGTTTGGTTCCTGGCCGTGCCAAATTACGTTGCGTCCTTGGGCAAAGCACTTCAACCTACTTGCCTCGGGGGAATGTCCCTGTACCTACTGTAAGTCGCTCTGGATAAGATAGTCTGCTAAATGACTAAATGTAAATGTTAGGCATGGCAGAATATTAAAAGGTTGCCAATTCATCTCTCAGCTTTGGTGTATGTGAAAGGAAGCTTTCAGGAATGTGAAGGGAAATGGGAAACAGCCGTCACGTATTGAAAGCCATAAGCTCACCACCAGTGCATTCCACCACCAGTGCTATTCCACCACCTGTGCATTTTTCATTAGGCATATAATTGGGGTCAATAGTATTAGGGAAGGAGAGATATTCCACGTGAGGAACGATATGACAGGGATACGATTTCTCTAAAGAACTACGAAATCCTCCGTCTTTGCGAGCGAGCCAACCGCACGCAGCCCTGTGGCGACGTGGAAGATCCCATCCTTGAAAGGACTATTATCTCTCGGCAATTACATTTTGTATTTTTGGTGAGGAACATGCGGTTCATCTAAATCATCTGCAGCAGCAAGGCAGGTGTCACACAATTAATTGGGTGCCATTGAACACCTTTGATTTGTTATCACAAAATCTACTGTGTCATTCTGATCGTTCCTGTTTGAATGTGTCATTGAAGGAATCAGGTGTCCCTATCATGTACAACCAAAGGAAAGAGCGCTCTTTAAAGATAATGGTGACTATAAACCCGCACGCCTCTTTCTCTTAAAATAAATAGGTGACGAGCATTTGACCTTAAACAGGAATCCACAACCCTAATGTCACCAAAGACTCACAATGCCATTCAAGAGGCCATTTAAACATAACCCTTTTTTTAAACATATAATGTTCCTTAAATCTTTAATTCACAGACCATGTGAAGACCCCTACTCCCCCCCGTCCCTCACACCTATTAACCTTAACACAAGACCTTGGCCTGTGCTGCGGTACTCTGGCACCACTGAGACATCATCATTAAAGCAGATCCCCCACAGGGAAACATTAAGTTCTCCTCTCCTGGACACATACCCATCTAGTCCCATCCAGAGAGCAAATTATACAATGACAATAGGGGGGGGTCAACTTCTTCTCCAGGGCGTGTATAGACCCCCAAGACCTGTTGTTTTTACCTCTTTTGGGGGGGTCCAAGTCTCAATTAGGGGGGTCAGACCCCCCCAAACCCCCCCGTAATTTGCACCCTGTAGTAAATCCATCATGCCAGCTCTCATCTGAGACCTCCAAGGCCATGACAGGGACCTGGAGGCTTCTAGCGGTGGGTAGATAAGAGAGACGTTGCTGACACTGGCATTTGAGCTTCAAAGCGTATAGGAACACACACACATACACATACACTTGTGGTCTTGAAGGCTCTGGTGTAGAGGTTCTTAGCAAGGTTCAGGTCCCAGTAGGTCCGGGCAGGGAAACAAACCCTTCGTAAAGCTCAACCAGTAGAGCGTGTGTGTGTGTGTGTGTGTGTGTGTGTGTGTGGTGTGTGTGTGTGTGTGTGTACATGCGCCAGCCAAGGCTCCAACCCTTCCACAAAGTGTTCTCTTTTCCTCCTACTCAAGAATGCATCATTCTTCACAGCACTAGCTCGACAGTGCCCTACCACAAGCTCTCAGAGGCTGGAAACACGATTGTTCACTAACCCCTAATTCCAGCATTGGAAGTGCTTATGGGTGACTCGACTATCAGTGCCAGGCTAAGGTAGCAGACTAGCCACTGAGGAGAGTTCCATTAAAGAGCTCTATGTTTGCTGACACACTTGGAGGGGTGTCCTGTTTATCAATGAGCCCCTGAACAATGAGGTAGCTCTTGGATAACACAAAAGCTACAAGCGCGGTGTCCATTCAAGGGCATACCTCATTTATTCTGCCTCCTTTCTAATTATTTTAAACTGGGTTCTGTAAATCACAGTCAAGTTAAACAACCTGACTGTGTAATTACTTGCATGCCTGTGCGTGATAGATTGTTTCGGATCATTTCAGAGGTCGCCCTAACCTTAAGTCATTTATTCTAAGTCTTTACCTGACAAATAACCAGGAAGGATCCTATCTATCATGACTCGACTAACCAATCAAAAACAGCCTAGCGGATCCCTAAAATGGGGAACTGGCAGATTTACATGGCAGGGATTATCCAATGAGCTAATGGGAGATGTTCTGAGTCCACTAGATGTGTTTGCAGAGCAGTCAGCGTCCCATGCTGTCATGAAAAAAAAATCTAACAGGAGATGAAATATACGGCCATCGTCCGCTAACCCTGACTAGACCAGACGATAAGACAACATGCCTGGAGGACTGGAGCAAGAACATGCCTCCATTCGGCCTATTTCACACCCAGTAAACTAGGTCTGATCGTGCTGCACTGTTAAATGGAGTAGTGTGTGTGTGTGTGTTTAACGGGTTCAAATGTGTGTGTGCGTGCGCATGTGTGGAGGCGTGTGTGCATGCATGCTTGAATTTGTGAGCCTGTGTCTGTATGATAGTGAGTGTGTGTGTGTCTGTATGATAGTGAGTGTGAGTGAGTGTGTGAATGCTGCTGATCTTCAGACACCTCTGAATCATGTCTTTGGGCACACTCCATTTCACACCATCATAAGCGAGATAAGTGTTTCTGCCCAGATCATTCATCCATGGAGCGACAAGAGGGAGTGAATCAATGTCCAGTCATAACTACACAAGAGGTCAAAGGGCATCTTTTTCCTAAATACATTCAATCAAAATTTGGAATGAATGAATTTATTACAATCTCTTGACGTGAGGTTAGTCATAAGGTATTGTTGCTGTGTAGATGACTAAACACCTGAATGTCATTTATGTTCTCATGTCTATCATGCCTCGTAGTGCTTGAGAGACCAGGTGCAACCCCTGATTCAACGTACACCTGTAACACCACAACACACCACAAGCATAGTGATTCCCTGCTAATCATGCATAGATAGACCAGGCATCCGAGAAGAGTCAAAATGTGAAAATCAATCATGGATGACAGCTCATTTGGGCTATCTATCAAGGAGAAGCTGGGAGAGAGGAGTGGATAAGGAGTGGGCGGGGTGGTGGTGTGTGTCTGTGTGTGGGGGGTGGAAGGTTCAATTACCAAGTCAACACCTATTTCCTCCATGGCTATGTTTAACCTCTAACTAGACATGCTGATGCCTCTTCATCGTTTTTAATGAGCTCGATGTGCTTTGCTTTATTCAGTGGAATCCTCAGTTGCTCTGAAGAAAATCAGGTCGACAGTGATCCGCTACAGTGTCTCTCTCTACCTGGTCTGGAGAGAGCAGGCCCCCGCAGATTAGCCAGCCCTCAGAGGAGCACACCTGCCCCTCCACCTGCCCCCCCCCCACGGCACACAGCAGTCAAAGAGCGTGTCTGGTTACTAGTAAGTGCCAAATTGATACACAAAGGTATTTCAGCATAAATTCCGGTTGATTCTCAGTTCCAGGCCTATGTAATGCTATATCAGAGCCGACAAAGATGATGCAGTCGCTCAAAATTCATGACCCAGCAAATCAAACACCTGTGAACAAGAGACACCGTGTGCATTTCTCTCCGTAAAATTGTCGTCTACGCCTATATGCCCGTAAGTCAAATAAAGCTTGGTATGTCCGCGCCATTACAGTGACAACATTGTGCGGCCGGACATGATGGACGTGCCAAGCGAAGTGTCACCGACAAATCACGAGATAAGATTGTCTAGCCTCTCGTGCGCTGGAAGCCTGCCCGACACACTTAACCTTCTGACGAGACACACAGAGCAGACAATCTGTCCACTGGCCTCCTGGTTCTCCTTACCTTTCAGAGCCATCACCACCACGGCTCCGTTGTCAAATCAAACTGCTCAAAACTAATATCATTTTGTCTGGGGCAATCTAATAAAAACAGAGGGGTGGGGTTTTGTCTCTCCCTCCCTCTCTCTCTCTTTCCCTCTCTCTCTCTCTCCCTCTCTCTCTCCTTCGTGTCTCCTGGCGGAGTCTCCGTGATTTATACGAGAGGTGCCGTGCCGCTTTCGGTATGCTATGAGCGAAAGGCACCTTGGGGGATTTTATGATCCATGACGAAGCGTCCAGGATCATTTCAGATGTATGCATGTGTCACCGCATATTAATAATGGTCCCTGTCTGACGTAGGGCGCCAGCACACCTTCAAAGGAGATAATTTAATCTCATCCCTACTGGCCCTC
Source organism: Mallotus villosus (assembly GCA_903064625.1). Lineage (NCBI taxonomy): Eukaryota > Metazoa > Chordata > Actinopteri > Osmeriformes > Salangidae > Mallotus > Mallotus villosus. The sequence goes on along the minus strand of CAEFZP010000546.1, from coordinate 30,854 downwards.
CTTTCCCCTCTATAGTTGCTAATGCCTAATACAGGATTCCCGGGGAAAGGCGCCATGGCTTACATTGTTGCATGTTAGCTTCGGGAGGATAAAGACAGGAGACAGGAAACAGGAAGTAGGACAGGAAGTACAGAGAATAAGCCCCGAAATCAGGTCACGGCGAAGAAGATAAAGACAAATGAGTGTAGATCATCTAGCTTGTTTTAGTCTGCGTGTATTTACACATCTGCTAGAGACGTATGGTGTTGCCGAGCGCCCCGTCGCCGTGGATACTGGCTTCACATTATTCCATGTCAACCGTATCGTACGACGTGACGCGGTGAGCTTCTTTCTTGAGGTTGACCCAAATTACCTTTCACAGTTATTCTCAAATTCCTCTTTTCTTGCGCTGGCTTTCTTGTTTGCTTTTGAAAGCCAGGGAACAAGCGCAATAGAGAGGCAGGGCGCTCCTTAGCGAGTTGGATATGCCCTTCATCTCCTAGAGAGATTCCATTCTCTTTCAAGGGGCTGAACCCTGTGGCGCTGCAGACAAATGAGGAGAGCCGTTGGATCCTGAGCTAGTTTATGGGACATCATGGAGAGAGCGTCGTAAACCACGGCTCTGTCAGCATCGCCGACGTACACAGTAATGATGTCCAGTGCTCTGTACTTTTGTTGCATAAAATCAGACAGGCAGATAAGGGCAAAACGAGTCCCACTCCAGAGAACAACTCCCAACACTTAACTATTCTTTCAATGCGAGAGCTTTCGAGAGACTCGTTTAAAAGGGACGAGTTGATGGAAATTCTCATTTTGTCGTGTGGAACGTGCTTGTCAAGATGCTTGTGAATGGATGTCAAACATCCATTCATCCAGAAAAATAGTAGATTTGTACAGTAGTTTATCCAGCAATATATCTGGGATTAAAGCACTCCACCAAATGGGAGATACAAAGATTGAGATATATTTCAGGAATATGTTCAAGCATTCTTACTGCATTGCAGCAGCTTATGTGGAGCATTCACTCAACAGATTGTAAATGAAAACCCCTGCACGTACACAAAAGCTGACACGCAGCGCTTTACAAAAGCTGCTGTAGAGAATTGTCTGATCTTCCCACCCACACACACACAGACCTGAGTAAAAGTGACATTTCTCCACAGATCTGATGGATCTGAGGCCCAGGAGGAGAGAGACTAGCGGGCAGTGTGGTCGGGCTGGGGCCCTGGGTCTGTTTGCCCCCTCGTCTCCCCGCTCCGCACAGGAAGGTCTGGTCAGGTCAAGATCAGGACGATCGGGCTGATGGATCTGGTTGGACACTTCACCTGGTTGAGTAATGGGTGGCCACACAGAGAGTAATCTGGAAGCATGTTGTGGCTGTATGTGGGGCGGTGCTGGGGGCATGGTGGAAGGGGAGATGCTGGGGAGAAGGAGGGCTGGCTAAAGGGGGTTGGTGGCTGGGGAGAAGGAGGGCTGGCTAAAGGGGGTTGGTGGCTGGGGAGAAGGAGGGCTGGCTGAAGGGGGTTGGTGGCTGGGGAGAAGGAGGGCTGGCTGAAGGGGGTTGGTGGCTGGGGAGAAGGAGGGCTGGCTGAAGGGGGTTGGTGGCTGGGGAGAAGGATGGCTGGCTCAAGGGGCTTGGTGGCTGGGGAGAAGGAGGGCTGGCTCAAGGGGCTTGGTGGCTGGGGAGAAGGAGGGCTGGCTGAAGGGGGTTGGTGGCTGGGGAGAAGGAGGGCTGGCTGACAGGGGGCTGGTGCATGGGGAGCTGGGGACATAGCTGAGAGGCAGTTGTCAAGACACTTCTGTGCACAGATGTGAAGGGTAGTGAGTTCTGGAGGGAAGGTGTGGACAGGTGGTCACAACAAACCTTTACCCTGGACAGATACAGGGCTGCACACAGTTCTCAGCCAAGTACAAACACACATAGTACAATAACATCTGCCAGGACAAAGATCACTACCTCTTTACCATCAACTGTTTTGATCTGCAAGGGAAAAGAACAGCAGTCGTTCTTTCAAGACCAGAATAATTGACGAAAAAACGATTTAATACATCATTTTATGTTTCATGAAATGTATTAATTGGGTGTGCTGTGCAACCTAGGCACAACACAAAATATTCTCTCTCATATATATCATTTATTTATAATTATTTTCCCAGTGACAGTGTCACAGAAGGGCAAAAAAACAGGGTGTTGATATCACAGCCTGGAAACAAACCTAGCGAGAGCATTTCTATGTAACGTTAAAAGTACACATCCAAGAAGGCTCCATACAGTACTCAACGTCCTCTGGTGAAACTTGTCTGGCCGCTTCTCTCAGACTCGTCTCCGTGGTTTCACCTCCACTCATGCGCGTGGACGAGGGAGGAGAGAGAAAGCCAGAGAGCTGTCATCAGATGTTATCTCAGCTGCAAGCCTTCTGCAAGAACCCGTCTCCACCCCCAACCGTTGTATGAAGCCTTCACCCACGGCCGCAGACGACACCCCCCGCCTCACAACCCCCACCCCCCCCTCCCCTCGCTCTCCTCTGGAAACCCTGGCAGGGGTTCTTTTTGTAATTTCTTTTTTTACATAATAACCTCACTTTGGAAAAGGAGGTCACGGAACATCCAAAGAGACATGGCGGCAGGAGAAGAAGAAGAAAAAATAAACCAGGGAGAGAAGTGGAGGAGTAAAAGAACGACAGATTATCTTCATTTTCCCTTCCGCCGCGTCCCTCCCGCTCGTCCTCTCCTGGAGTGTGAGTCAGCAGGGGTCAGTACATTAGGCCTGGGGCACACGCACACGCTCACGCCCACACACATAAACACACCGGCATGCTAATAGAACCGGGATGTGTCATCACTTAACCCGTGTACCTGGCATGTTTGCGTGTGCGCGTGCTAACCGCTGGGAGGCTTCAGTGGAGTGTGTCTCCCATTAGAAGCGCAGAGTAATCACACTGGGCTGGTGATCAAACCCCCTCCGACGAGGCATCCTCCACGAACCAAACCTCTTTCTGACCCTCTCTGTTTCATGCATTATTAATACGGTTGCTAGTTAACGGAAGTGGCCCTGGTGTGCTGAACAGGCATTGCACATTACCAGCTACACCCGCGCTTCAGGGATCGGAGCATCTCTTGCTGCAGAGGCGGCAGGCATGCGTCTGCATGCGTTTGCATGCGACGCTAGATGTTCAGTCCGAGCTCCCGTGCGTTCTACGTCTCCCTGCGTCTCGTCCGTCTCTGGAGGAGGTCCCTCACTAAATTGCTCCTCCCAAAGTTCGTTCCATTTTTGCTCTCTTGAGTTGTCCTGGAGGGTTTTCCTCGTCTTCTTTGAGGGTTTTTGGGGGTGGGCGTAGGTGTAGTTCTATGAAGCTCTCAGTGCGATTGCTAGTTGTTTTTTTTAAAGGACTGTTCAGATAACATTTGATTTGATGTGCTGCAGCCTAAGTCAGGTCCACCAGGATGAAGTGTCCCTCCTTGTCCTACTCAGGTTTGAATGACAATCACATTTCCCTGGTCTCCACCTCTCCTGGTCTCCACCTCTCCTGTGACGCTTCGCCGCACATAACGAGAAAAAGTGGGTGAGATGTGACCAGAGCGGAGAGGGAATTATACAGTGTGTATTATACACTGTACCTGGCTTACATAAAGAAACAAATGATGCCTCGTCTTACCCGCTTGCTTTAAATATACATGCCGTACGCAACACCGAATACACTTACAGTGCATGTTCAATGCAGATATTCAATTAACGAATTGAACAAAGTAATATCGAATTATATTCCAAATTTGAATCCGCTTCCGCAAGCATCCTCAGTAATCTCCACGACAATGTAAACTTGGCTCCAGATATGCTAATGCGCGCTCACAATCATCCCTGTAAGATGATGACCCGCTGAGTCTGCCTATCTTTCATTCCCAGTCCCTCTCTCTCTTCAATTCTCCCCCTCTTTCTCTCCCTCCTCCTATCTCTGTCTCCCTATCTCGGTTTGTTGCTCTAGAAATCTGTACTATCTGTGTCCACATCACACAGACCTATTGGCCAATGACACTTTATATCTTACTCTCCCTCTCTCTCTCTCTCTCTCTCCTCTCTCTCTCTCTCTCTCTCTCTATCCTTCTCCCTCTCTCTCTCTCTCTCTCTCCCCCTCTCTCTCTCTCACTCTCTCCGGTGCCGAAAGAACGTTGACTGTGGCGAGAACGGGGGGCATTTGATGTTTGCCAGTTGAAAGACTAAGCCTTCCTTTGGGTTGTGCTTTCCACAGAGGCATGGTGGGATTGAAAAGGAGCTCGCCCGCGGCTGAAAGGGATTTTTGGTGGGCGTCACACATCCAATTACCCCGGCAGCGTCACTGAGACCCGCTGAGAGTACACACACAGAGCACGATGCAGGTGAGGAGTCCTCGCTATTAGCTGCTGCTGAAAAAAAACAGGATCTAATCAGCATGTGCTGATAGGTGGCATATTATTGTTGAATCTTATTGGCATTTACCTGTGCGGAAGGTGTTTTTAATGCATATTTAGTTAGGCTTTTGTGAGCCTTTATAATAACATGGTACCATGAACATCACACACTGACTACAATAAGGCAATATACAGGTTTCATGGGATTAAGCCCAGTAGCACACGCATTCACACACACCTATTAGCACGCCAAACACGCGGTCCAAACCAAACTCATTTCAAACTGCATTCTGCATTTGTCGCACTGGGAGTTTTCCACTCATGGGTTCACAGATTAAAAAGTTTTTAATATTTCCTTTCCTCCTCCTAGCAGGAAGTCTCAGGGCCTTAGGAAATCATCATTGCAGGTACAGTATTACCAGGGAATTGATTTTGTGGTACCTCTCTAATCACCCTAGATTCGTTACTTTCTTTATTGCTCTGATGAAGGAGCCTGCAGCACTATTAAAACACTGTCTTGGAGCAACTAAGAGAGCCCAGAAAATAGTCCTTCCTATAGGGTTAGTCCTGTCCATTAGGTTGATGTATGGTTGCCATTTTACAGAGGAGTTCTCATTAAAGATACTCCAAAAATTATGAGTAGGTTTAATGTGATATCATGGCTCCTGGACCTAAACCATCCACTCCTAGGTTTGGCACTGCTAGCATCTTTATGATCGTTTTAGAAAAGGGAGTCCCATGGTGTTTAGAAGGGAGAGGAGGGGAGGGGAGAGGGGAGGGGTCAACACAGAACCAAGCCCAGGTACAATAAGCTGTTGACTATGATGCTGACATTGAAGTTTGCTCCCTGCTGTTGATTTTACTTTGTGTATGTGTGTATACTGTGTGTGTATGTGTGTGTGTGCGTGTGGTGGGTGCCACAGACACCTTGATATGGCTTCTGAAAGGTTTCTCCTACCTGCCACTCCAGTGACTGAAAGTGTGTGTGTGTGTGTGTGTTCGGAAGGGAAAGGTGGGGCCGTCGGAAGGCCCAAAAACATCCTGCGCTTCCAGCTGCTTCACCTCTCAAGTCTGTCGTCGTTATTCAACATCATCCACATCTTCCACAATGGCATTCATTGACTTAATTGATTAATTGAATTAACTGTCACAAAACAAACGATGCGACGAGGTTTAAAGCAGCTCACAGGATGTGCTGTAGTTCCCACGGAAACACAATACAAACTCAGTCAAAAACTCAGTGGTGAGATGTGTCTTTAAGATAACAACAGAGAGATGCCCGGCGAACAAAACAAATGTATTTCTATAAAATATTTCATTTTCTGCTTTTGTTTACAATAGGGAAATGAAGCAAATAATCAAGCAGTGCGAGTCTATCCGTGGGCACGAACCCATGGAGTGTTTGCTGTTTCTCTTATTCATAGCGAGGGAAAAGCTTTCCAACATGAGGTACACCCCACACTGTGACTAGGCCCTGACTGAACAGGATTCACGGATGGTTTGGGGCAAGAGGAGTATTGGATTGCAGAGATATTTGAATGGCAACCCTTGAATTTCAATGAGAATCTGGCAGAATGTGGAACACTGCAAGCAGTCAGAAAAGGCTTCTGGAGAGAGGTACTCAGCAGGTAGTCTAATTTGTTATTCTAAGCAACACTTCTGATTTAGTTAAGGACCAACCCAAACTAGCTATTCATTCAAAGCCCGTTTTACTTTTGTCTGTTACAGTGAGGTGGTTGCAGCACCTTCTCATGTGTAGCTTCCTTGATAGGAAACAGACTATTAGTATTGGAGGGGGGTGAGCGCACTGTAACAGCTATGTTTTTATTCAATGGTTGAGCCTCTCTCTGAGGCAAAGGAATTCTCGATGGGTTTCTCTCTCTCTCTCTCCCTCCCTCTCTCTCTCTCTCTCTCTCTCTCTCTCTCTCTCTCTCTATGGGACTCCTGACCTGCCTTGTCTTAGGATCCTGTGAAGCTAATTAGGTGACGGTGTTCCACATGGGGACCACTGGCCACGGGGAAATATAGTATCTGGAGGTGTAATCAACTGAAGTGGGTTTACACTGGTGTAGGAGAATGCGGGTGAAGAAGGATGGAGGTACAACATCAGTTTTGGTGCCAAGAAAGTTAACTACTACTTCAAACGATCTGATGCTAAGACTGAGGGCTGATATCTCTTTAAGGAGACTGGGAGAGTGAGTAAGTGTAAGAGGACACATAATCACTGCATCACATGTTCATAGACGCTTGGGTGACACACTCTGGTCCTGTGACAAATCTTTTACATTTACATTTAGTCATTTAGCAGACGCTCTTATCCAGAGCAATTTACAGTGAGTACAGGGACATTCTCCCCAAGGAAAGTAGGGTAAAGTGTCTTGCCCAAGGACACAACAAAATGTGCGCGGCCAGGAATCAAACTAACAACCTTCTGATTACTTGACAGACTCCCTAACCGCTCAGCCATCTGACCCACCCTTGCTTCGACTGGCTTGAATCGGACAGGCCCCATACATATTCCCAAATCGCTGTTATGCCCCACACAGGGACGCTGTAGACAGACTCACGTGCACACCTTGTTTCTGTGAGCTGTTTGAATGGACAGAGCATAGTGTCACAGAGTAGCATATCTCCTATTGTGAGAGCAACATAGAGAGACAGAGGGAGATACAGACAGAAACAGAGAGAGACAGAAGGAGAGACACACAGGGAGAGGGAGAGGGAGAGGAGAGGAGAGGAGAGGAGAGAGAGAGAGAGGAGAGGAGAGAGAGAGAGGGAGAGGAGAGGAGAGGAGAGAGAGAGAGAGAGAGGAGAGGAGAGATGAGAGAGAGAGAGAGAGGAGAGAGAGAGAGAGAGAGAAAAGGGTCTCTGTGTGCAGCCCCCCCGTCGTCAGAGCTGTTTATCTTTGGGGTTTGAAACTGGGAGACTACTGAAGGCGTCACTGTCAACACGCTTACCTCGCCAGCGTTCCTGCATGTCAGAGCTACTTAAACATTACTCGCTACAGAGATAAGTATCCCCCCTTATTCCACACGCCTCGCAGACATGAAATGGCCGTGATTTTTGAAGAGACCCTCTATATCTATTCTCTTACTCCCTCTCTCCTTCTCTCTTTTACGCTCGTGTACATGTGCACGCCTGCTGTGAGGCGCTTTCATTCTGCAATCACTTCACATTTGTCTCAGCGATTGATTCCCTGGCGAGTGAAAGAGCGAGCGAGGGGAGAAGGAGAGGAAGAAGAAGAGGAGAGAGGGAGCAGGGGAGGAGGGAGAGGTGGAGAGAGGGATCAAGGGAGGAGGGCGAGGTGGAGAGAGGGAGCCGGCGGAGGGAGGCTACAGGGGAAGTTACGGGACACACGGAGCGAGCCTTGCATATCGTCGCCATGACAACAGACATCACTTCACAGGAGCGGCACTTAGAATGCCTGTGTGGGCTGGAGTGACACAGTGGAAGGTCGGCGTCAGACTCTCGTGGCCTCTGCAGCCGACCAATCCCCTGCTGCCGTCTGCAACGCGCCTGCTGGAAGGTCTGCGGACAGCTGCCCCGCCCCCCTCTCCCCCCCCCCTCCCCTGGGATGGCTTTGTGATTTGTCCTGTAAGTGCGTAAATGCAGACCCTGCCAGTTTGGCTTAACAAGGACAACTCCATCCTGAGGAATACGTGGGAGGGGTGAAAAGGGGTTTGTTTCATATTCTTTAAGCGTCCGAGCTTTGAATCTATAATCTATAATGATATACAATCTTAAATTAGATCTATAATTCGTTACGATCTTCAACTTTCATGCAGTGACTTTTTTTCCAATACAATAATTGTTTTGACCATTTTTTACTAGATTACAGGACTGTTGCTTGCCAATATCATATTATGATATAAAGGTGTGATAACGGTATGATATAATGTGCTTTGATGGTAACAAACCTGATTTTCTTTAGGGTTGTGACCTAAAAAGGATATTCTTAAAACTGTAAATGTAGTATTATTATTATTCGT
>CAEFZP010000546.1:0-17500 GCA_903064625.1 Mallotus villosus | reverse complement strand
TAACAACAAGAGGTTTTATGAAGTAGTCTAAAGCAGTGCAAGATGCAACGTATAACAGCCTACTACTACAAGGATGAAATCGAAATCTGCCTGTTTCATATAGATAGTTCATGTGTAGCTATATGATGATGCATTGGTGGACAACTTCATTTATAAACACATTGCACAAGGTCATATTGGTTCAAATTGGTTATCACGTAGTGATAAAAGAAACACTTACCGTACACTCCTTGGCCATGGATACCCTGCAGAAACAGTGTCAGGGGCCCCAATACAAATATAATTAGATCCATCCTTTACGTTAATCTGAACATATCCAGCTATCAAAGGCGAAAAGTCCTTTCCCAGGCGCAGGTTTGCAAGTCGGTGGAACTTGCGTGCATAGATAGAACACAAACTGCACGGATCCGCGCGCTGATTAATTGATGTGTTGAATCCGTTGCGACGGATTTGTGAACGCCAAAAAACAAAACACGTCCTCACCTTAGTACACTGTCAAAATAAATTTGAAGACTGACAAATTCATTTGACATGCAAGTACTCGTCTGTGAGCAAATAGCTTCAGTGATGATTTACCGGGACGCACAAAACAGCAGCCGCCCGGCCTAGCAAACAGTCAGATATGATGATACTCGGACTACCTCAGGTGGACACACCGTCTATTACTCTGCCGTGGCACGTTGTCGATTTAGCCTCAGAGCAGTTTACAGAGTAGTCACACTCACACAGTTGTGCTTGACTAGAGACCGCCTGTGACAACCACGGACGTGGCTCCTCACCATTTCCAGCTGTTGTCATTCCCGGTTCTGCAGATAGAATCCGGGTTCTGACTTGTATCAAAAGGTGCCATCTCATGTCCACTGCATTTTGCAGTAAATTGTCGCTAGTTTTCTGACCGCTGGTGCTACGTGGGGTTGCACTTAGCCTACAGCAACATCACGACTGAAACCAGACGCCGTGCGCGATCCTCTCCGATGTGGATGGAAAGGGTGAGTACGGTGGAGTGCGAGAGCGGCTGGTGCGCGCACCTGATTCCTGATGATTCCGTTTGCGTCTGAGAGAGAATGGAAGCATCTAAACGAGTAGACTAGGACTGTGCGCTATAGCTTCGGTAGTATAGTCAAGGCGTTAACCGACCTCCACCCAACCGAACGATACGATATCGGCAGTATTGGCTACGGGGTGAGCTGAGCATCAGTCACGTTGCGCAATACGTGCTACGGAGACCGAGCGGCACTGCAACCGGTCTCTTCTACGTCAAGGAGTGCGTGACTTCCAGCGCTCATCTGTATGGAAGGCTACACTCAGCGTCTAGCAAGGCATGTGAAGCGCAGCTGTTGGATGGATTCAGAGAGGGAGAGGAGACTTCTCGGAATGCATGAGAATTGACTGACCACTGCAAATCAACAACAAACATCTATTCCGCACTATATTTGACCATGTCGAAGTCATGACAGCATCCATTTGCCATTCTTGCGCGTAGAGTAGGCTATATTTAGCAAGATGTTAGCAGTATTTTGATTACAAGTTTGAAACCCAATGAAGCGTCATTGAAGGAGGTGTGAGGGATCGATGTTTGCTCCATTAATCTCTCTCTCTCCTGCTTTCTCTCTCTCTCTTACTCTCTTTCTCTCTCTCTTTCGCTTTCTCTCATACATAAGCTACATAGAGAGAGAGACACAGCGATAGGAGAATGGAAAAACATTTTCTCTGTTGCTCTAGGGTAGGGTAATGCATTTTTAAAAAGTTGTCATTTATTATTGACTTTTAAGGATAACTATGTTATTGTAGCCTATTATAATTGCTCAAATGTTGTGATCACTAGCGAACATGAAACTAAAAAAATATTTAATGAATGAATGAGTGAATGAATGCTTACACAGTTAGAGCACCGATCAGGCTAGGCCTTGGCATTATGCAGGGAGCGCCCTCTAACGGGAACTCGTGGGGACTACCCAGGCATACCTTGTAATGTACTTATTTTATATGGGTGGTATGTTGTTTTAAGTTTCATTCAGGCATCACATTTATCCCAAACAAACCTGGACACCATGCACCAATATCACAAACAACATGGGCACACACTAACAGCTGGTTTGGTATGAATTAAGAGTTGCACTATCTGACCATTTTAAATTAAAATACATCCAAATTATCAATTAGATCTATTCATTTTGGATTAGCATGAAACACCATAGAGATAGTCACAGAATTGAGCACATTAAAGATAAAAGTGTAACTATGCGCAACATTTCGTTCTGGTGAAATATGCTTTGATTTATCTCGTAACATGATTCTGTTGTGTGTGTGTGTCTGTGTGTGTAAGTGTGCACGCATGTGCAATCCACTGATCATTGTTCAACCCACACCTGTTAGTTCCAGATCATGTTGTTGTCTGTATGTGTATGTAATGTAGTTCCAGCATCCACAGGAGAGCACATGCATCGGTCTTCCGATGATCAGCCTCTCCTCGGGTCCTCTCCTCCTCTATCCTCCCCCTCCCCTGTGGACCATAATGAAACCGTTCACATCCAAGATGTCAGCCCTGGCCCCTTACTGTCAGTGTGAGATGGATGAAGGAGCATTATTCTGTAGACTGCAGAGAGTGTTCCCTTGGTCATTTAACATCATCAAAAGGCCCCAGGATTTCCGTAGCTGTGATTTTAAGAGATATACCTGTGAACGCACTGTACACAATGCACAGAGTGTATATACATGGTCTGAGTTTAGTTTAGTGTGTTGTCTAAACTAAGACTTTGGGCTATGTATTCAAAGTATACCCCCAGAGAGTGTTTGCACTATGGCAGAAACAAACAGAAAGTCGCATGAATGCTTTTGATAAACGATAAATATGGGATGTGCTATACTTCATCCCAACATGCATGTCCTCTCTCTCCCATGTCCTCCACACATGAACAAACCTGGAACCAGAACAACATGAATTGTTTTTTTCCACGCCATTGCCTCTGAATGCTTCCACAAAGTAGCTACAGGCCACCTGTGGAAAAGGTTTCTATTGCCTTAGCTTCAGACCCGCGCCGGTACAAAACAACAAAGCCTTCTCCAGCCTGCTGAGAGTACAGTAATGAACATAGCCCTGTGCAGCACTCCTTTGTTCCCTCCCTGTTGCTCCGTTTAAATTGTCAACATCACTGCTCAAATGTGGCATTTGAAGCAAATGATTACTTTGAACTATCTGTTGAACAAGAGAGGCTTTGTTAGGCTCCCCTAGGGGGGAGTTGTGAGATTGGCATGACAAAGTCCCAAACGCCTGGATTCAAAGCCGATTTTTGCATCACGCACTCTCGATAAATACCTTTCTCCACTGGAAGACCGCATGAAATGTATTTAGCAGACTTGAAGCTTTTAGGGCCTTGTGGATAGGATAAGCGTCAGGGAAAAACACATATTCAACAAAAATAAACTGTAAACAGTGTCATTTGCACATGGGCTCTTTGACTGGCCAATGTCAGAATACTTCATTTGGCTCCCAGGACAAGTGGATCTGTCTCTGTACCAATAGCCTATATTACATTTTCTATGAGACATATTTCCTTGGAAAATAAGAATTGTAAATTGAATGGTAGCTACGAAAGACCACTGACTGGTTCGCTCACTCTTATGCTTTTTAAGTCAGGTTGACATTTTACACTTTAAAACCCGATAACAAAAAAATAACAAAAAATAACTAAAACCAGTTGAGACAAGCTTGGTGTTTGGATTCAGCACTTGTAGGCTTCTGCCCAACATGGGTGGCGTGTCCTTGCGGTCCTTTTAACGTGCCGTGAGCAGGAGCACATGCTGAGAGAGAGGCCTGTGCCTGACGGTAGAAACAAAGGCAGTTATGACAGCCGTGACATGCGTTTCTATTCTACAAATGTTCCCTTAGACATCCCCTCTGCCTCTCTCTACCACATACAGGAGGCACTCAGTATTCAAGGCAGCGGGAGACCTGTCGACAGCATTTACGCACATAACTGGGGTGAAAAAAGGTAGATCTCACAATGAGGTGCAGTGGTTCATGGCAGACGATATCAAGATGCCGTCGGAATGCTAAGGGGCGCTCTTTGTGATAGTTGCGATGATATATGGGATACTGGTCTCCACGGAGACTGAATTGTCAAAGGATTCAATGAATTGTTGAATTAAGTCGCTGCCTGAGGAAGTGACGCACAGTTTCAGTTGGTACAGTCAGAGTGAACCTTGCACCTCGCAGGCAGCATAGTGTACTGATAAAACGTCTAGTACTTTCTGTGAAGGAGGGCTCAATACTATGAGGCGCCGTAGAAATGATGCAGACTGTCCTTACACACAAATGAAACACATACACATTCACTTATGAGACGTTCACACACATACGACTGAAAGCTCCCATCCACATATTTGAAATGCACGCATCAACACATGAAACTCATTCACTTATGAAATATTTACAGCTTTGAGAATGTAAGAGTGTGAGAACATTTTCACTATATCCGGAAGGCATTTCAGTAGTTTAGCAATTTTACAGAAACAGGAGCAAAATACCTTCAAACTAGAATCAAATGTTTAAATACTGGGTGACCAAACAAACAGATATAGAAAAAGTCAAGAAAGCAGGGTTCAATAATTTGATTGAGTGTGATACTTTTTAAAACTTTTTGTTCAATATATTTAGTCAAAAATATAGTTCCAACCTTTCAAAAGAAAAAATGTTTCCAAAGCATTTTTTTCAACCTTTCAAAACTTTAAAAACAAACAAACACGTGAAGTGAAAAGAGAGGAGAGAGGAGGAAAGGGCAGAGTAAAGTAGAGTCCTCATCAAGTACTCATCAATGACGCAAACTTTTTTTTCTCGAAAATCATTTTTAAACCTTTCAAAACGACTATGCTGTTACAAAAACATTGTATAAACAGTTTACAAACATCAGTTAGTTATGATCTTTAAATAGGAATTCATCTTCAGCTTAATTGCTTAATGTAGATTGAAACCATTCCTTATGACTCAGCTGGATCTTCTGACCGACCTATTGATTCACTTGCATCCCCAGTGACTCACTTTGACTCAGCAGATTGATTCACTTGCATCCCCAGTGACTCACTTTGACTCAGCAGATTGATTCTGTCCCTACTAATTTTCTAGGACACCTCTAATATGGCATGGCCCCCCCGATTATGCTGAATTTAGCTAAATGAACAACTCTAGCCCTTAAGGCCTACTGAGAAATACCTCATCCAATTGCAATCAAACATGGTACAGTATACTGTATGATGATCTCCAGGGGTGGTTTTAGTGATGTTGAGGCCCCAGACAAAGGTCAATATGTGAGACCCCTTTTCCTTTTTGATTCACACAATCATAGTGAGTGAACAACAAATATTAGGGGGTAGCTCTTTTCAAATCAAATGATTACAACTGTAAACCGAGGGGAATAGTTTTAGCCACCATAGTAAGTTTCATGCATGTGGGACTTTATGTCGTTTCGTCGTTAGCAGGGGGTGCAATTCCTGGCAAGACACAATACAGCCCTGCCCTGAAATGTCTGTATTGTGTCTTACACATTTTTCTTGACCTGAAATTCACCCCACATGTAATTTCTGTTCTGTTTACCCCAGCATCAAATTATTCTTACCGTACATTGAGGGGACTAGTATGATTAACCAGAGTAAGTTTCATGCATGTGGGACTTTCCTAGTCATGGTTAGCAGGGGGTGCATTTCCTGTTAATACTGCCCTGCCCAGAAATGTAACCCCCCCATGTAATTTATTTTCTGTACATCCTAGCATCAAATGATTCTTACTGTACACTGAGGGGACTAGTAATTAAATAGGCCCACATTTAGATGCAGACAGATTAAAAAGATTTGATTGGGATTGGAGTGACAAGAAAGGAAAAATGTTCATATATAATAGGAAATACAAAATCCTACCTATGCCCTTTGGAAAAAATACTCCTATGAGAATCTTCCATGTTACAGTGAAGACTTCCAGATTAGACCAGGTTACCTCATGTCCCGTATTGCTTTGGGAGATAATATTTATAATTCAGGGTGTACTCCTTCCCCAGACGGGCAGTAAATTTGATTACATACTTGATTCTCTTACTGCAGAGTGAAAATCCTCATAACTCGTCTTTGTTTAAAAGTAAAGTTAATTATTCAAGTCATTGGTTACAATTGAGTAAATTTCATACATTGTCTGACCAACACTTCTCTCAAACCCATTAGTATTGTTTGTTTGCACTTGTGTGAATGTTGAAATTGATGTAGATAATTGGATGTTTCATAAGAAAGATATTCATTTGCATCGTAATGATTTCCCTTTTCCACAACAGGCGCTATGTGTGATTCAGCGTGGATGGCTGATTGTGAAAATGATCTCTTTCTAAAGCCTTATTGAGGCCAGGAGCAATAGCAAAATGCAATGAAGTATGGGTAAAGTAGTGTATGTGGATAAAATATAAATGCTGCTCCATTCAGCAGGACAGAGAGAGCACTCCGATACACACCACTATGAAAAAGGACCCCAATCACTTCCAGCAGAGCTGTAAGCAAACAAATTAATTATTTATGAACTATGAATATTGCATATTGGTCTCAAAATTGTTTTTTCGTTTATATTATATGCCTGGAGATTAGATTTACATGGCTGGATATTTTACCTCTGTGGTGATAAAAAAAAAGAATCACTCACAAAAACATGTTGCAGATGGAATGAAAATGAATGATCAAAGTCAAACTTCTTGAAATCCCGAAGGCAATGACGCACAGGACAAGACCGCCATATCACTGTAAATGTTCAGTTACTTATTTTTTTCAAAACACTTAGTCAATCAAACATAGTTTATTCAGAGGACACAAGAAGAACTATTTATTTCCGCTGCCTAACCACATTCACGGTTCTTTTATCCGGGGCTGGTAAATTATGTTTTTCTATTTATATTTTTTTCTGGCGGCCTCACATTCTACTGCCCCTCATTTTCACCCAACATCTTTCTCTGTGCCCATTTGAAAGGTAATAGAGAGACTGAACATGGCATTGAACAACTTCGCCAGAACTGTTTGCTTTTGTATTTTGCCTTGTGTCCCAGTTCAGAAACAATAATGGCTCTGCAATTTGTCCACCGTTTTTCTTTCAAATTGATTTTTTTTAAACTTTCAATAAAAGTACCTTTTACCTATGTTGCTCCTACTGTAAATTAATGTTGCATTTGTAACCGGTGTGAATCGGTGAAACTCACTCCTCAGGTATGTAATGAGCCACCCGCGTCACTGAATAGCTAGCTTTTCTTTGGCGTAGGTGGTAGTGGTCCCGCTTGGTAAGTCGGAGGTCGTGCGACCGATCGGGAGTGTGGCTACGTTCGTTACATACCCGTTACACATTCTCTTGCCTTCATTATGATTTGAGACTCTAACAAAAGCATATTGTACAGTAGGAAAAGTAACATGGTCAAGCTGTGTTTTCACATTTAAAAACCTAAAATAAATCAATGTTTGATGGCGTTTCCATTCGCATTAGCATAAAGTAAAAAACGGAAACAGTCACTAATTATTGAGTGTGACAGTACCTTTGGTATGGATATCTTTTAGCAATATGTCTTAATTTATTACAGTTTAGCCAGGAGATGTGGGTATACACGGCAGTTTGAATGGCCACCCAAAGAAACATTCTCAAATTCAAAAACCTGAACCGCCTCTTAAAGTGTGCAGCTCGTCAGTTGACAAACTGTCACTACGTATACTGTAACACTTGCCAACTCATTCGGGCTGTTAGTCAAAACCCAGTAGCTTCAACTGCTGCTAACTTGGTATAATGACAGAAGTTGAGGGAGAAGTACTGGGAGGTTCAGCACACATTAAGAGTGAAATGTTGATATATTAAGTCCTCCATATTTTTACTCACTTTTACTAAAGTGGAGAGCTGGAGATAGAATTCACTGAAGGTAGATAGAAATGATGAGCATACTGAAGCAATAACACAGCTTCATCCATATGTATGTATTCCTCCTATAATACTGCACCATCAAAAAACCTGTATTGGCCCCCTCACCTCACCCAAGTATCGTGCTATCATTTTCACGATCATTTCTACTCACAGCAGAGTGGCTGCTGAATTTACGTTGCTGCATCTCCTTGTTTCATAAGCTCCTCAACTGTAAATCGGCTCCGTATCTCATTACCAAATGAGATTAATGTTTTGCTTAGACGATGATGCAAATGACTCTGGAGATAAAACCTCCATCTCCTACCGCGTTCCTTAGTTGGAACGGCGTGCTGTTATTAGTATGCAAATTCAAAACCCAAAACTGGAATGATGTCTCTGTATCAGCTTCAAAAGACAGAACGAAAGAGTAAAAGTTAGAGGAGTGAATGTTTCCATGGTCGATACTTAGTTTACATTTACATTTATTCATTTAGCAGACGCTTTTATCCAAAGCGGCTTACAAGAAAGAGTTTGACAAAAAGTGCATAGGTCAATAATCATAAACAACGAGATACATTTTGAAAAGCACATAATAGCCAATGGGTAGAACCAGAAGAGCATGTCGTTACAGTAAACAAATGACACCCAACTCCCTACACTTCGCCATACGTGTAGAATGAGGATTCGCATACCTGCAGTTAGAGTTTTAAGAATGCGAAAATGTACACGTTTACACATGGAGGACAAGATCGTCGAGCAGGCGGAACACTAAAGATTGCACATGCACCTCAACACCTAATGGACATTCTGGAATAGCATAGGCATTCTTTGAGGTAGGTGAAACATTCCCTCATCTGAGGTAGGTTGCACTCAAGGCCAGACGTGACATAGTGAGTTGTGTGTGTTTGTGTGTGGGCGGATGTGTGTGTGTATGTGTGTGTGTGTCCATCTACATGACAAGTGTGTCTCAGGGGAGCTCAACCAAGCAGAGCTGTGTTAAGGAGGGAGCCCTAATTACGGTGTGAATGGGCGCCAATGTGCTGCCCTCAGCACTGCTGACCCGACACTTCTAATGGGCATGAGGGAGACAAGGTACACATGGGGGAGGGGGTAGAGAAATAGATAATCACATCCATCTCTCCAGCTCCACCTCTCCAACGCTGATTAGGCTTCTCAAGCTTGGTTGGCGATGCCCAAGTGAGAGGAAATTCTTCCGTTGGCTTGACTGTGTTTGAGAATGTTATTGTTGGTTTTTACTGTTTTTACTGTGGGTGGGATAGTTAATGAGAGAGTGAGAGAGTGAGAGAGAGAGAGAGTGAGTGAGAGAGAGAGAGAGAGAGAGAGAGAGAGAGAGAGAGAGAGTGAGTGAGTGAGTGAGTGAGTGAGAGAGTGAGTGAGTGATGAAAAGTATCCAGGCAATGCGTGTGTGAATGGAGTGAGGGAAGGATGTTGACAGAAAGAGTGTGCTGCTTGCGTGCGAGCCAGAGAGAGAGCGAGAGAGGCAGAGCGAGATGAGAGAACGAGAGAGTGGCTCATTAAATTAGAGGAGAAGTTCCTGGCGGCCCTTCCTTGCACCTTTCTCCTCCCTCGGTGTTTACTCTGATGCTGCTGGAGGTGCAGAGGGCGAGGTGGGGAAGGAAGAAGGAGGAGGAGGAGGAGGAGGCAGGGGACTGGGTGAAGGAGTATCAGGCCAGCTGGCGTTCTGTCGGAGAGACTGGCAGGGTGGGAGGGAAGCCAACACTAACTGTTAGAGTCCTGCCACTGCAGAGGAGCTGCAATACTCCACCGTCTTGTTAGGACGGTGTTGTTATGGGGAAGCTTGGTGTGTGTGTGTCTTTGTGTGTGTGTGTCTTTGTGTGTGTGTGTGTGTGTGTGTGTGTGTGTGTGTGTCTGAGTGTGTGTGTGTGTGTCTTTCAAATTCAGCCAGAGACAACTAAACAATCGAAATTGGGGGGAGTTGGAGAAAGAAACATTTGCTATGATAACATACATTAGTGAAAAAGATTTGCTTGTGTGTGCAACCAATCCAATGCAATCAATCATTCCAAAGTGACCCTATAACAGTGAGGGCTACATTTTCTGTGTACTCTCTTTTTCTCTGTCTCTTTCTTCCTCTCTCTCTTCCACCTTCTTTCCTTCCTGTTGGTGGGGGCTGAGTAGTGAGGCTGAGTAGACATTACATGCACTGTGTATTTGCCAGATGTTATTGCTTACACGCTGATGATTTCATAAGGTGCTGTGACAATGTCATTAACTTCAAGGAAATCTGCCTCCGTCTTTCCTAGAACAGGAACAGAAAAGAGTGAGGAAAGAGCATAGGGATCTGAAAGGCTTTTACATCTGCGGGATGAGTGTAAAACACATCGCAGAGGCGTGGCGTTGCTCGGTTACAAGGGCAGAAGCACTCTCCTGGACACTAATGCGATGTGTTCAGAGCATGATACATGCATGTGGACCAAATGAAGACAGGCTGACCTATCCGCTCTGACATCCACATAGTCCACAGATAAGGACGGCAAAATCGAGCACCCACCTGCATTACATTTGCTGAACCCTCAAATGCACACGTATTAGACATCGGGTCCACCAGTTTCTATTTCTAGTAGCGAACACACAGAGCCATGTGATGTGCTGGCACAAGCTTGTAAACAGTGTGGTGTTCCACTGTTCTGGCCACAGTAAATGGTGTTATGTGGGAAGCAGAAGACGAGAGGTGAATGCTCTCCCTGATGGTATTAGCTGGTATTGATCCCTGTTCTCTGGTCGCCTGGTAAAGGTGAACACGCATAGACATAATCCTGTTTGCTGCTCTCTCAAGAACTACTCAGCCAGAGAGGGATGTTTAAATGATACGGTTCTTATCGCCTCATTTTTAAGGCTGTTAGAATAACTCATATAGCTTTTTGTCAGGCAGATAGTTTTTAGCAATTTTGTAAACACATCTTTTCTGTAATAAATACCC
Source organism: Mallotus villosus (assembly GCA_903064625.1). Taxonomy (NCBI): domain Eukaryota; kingdom Metazoa; phylum Chordata; class Actinopteri; order Osmeriformes; family Salangidae; genus Mallotus; species Mallotus villosus. The sequence continues at coordinate 6,635 of CAEFZP010000546.1, read as the reverse complement.
ATTTTCTCAGTCTCTCTGTTTTTTCTCTCTCCTAATTTCTCCATTTATCTTTTCTATCAATCTCTACTCTACCTCTCTCTCTCTCTCTCTCTCTCTCTCTCTCTCTCCTCTCTCTCTCTCCTCTCTCCTCTCTCTCTCCTCTCTCTCTCTCTCTCTCTCTCTCTCTCCCTCTCCCCTCGTCTCTCTACTCTCCATCGCGCCCTCTCATCTCTCTCTGTCTTCGTCCTCTCTCGTCGCCCTCTCGCTCACTCGACTCGAGAAGCGCTCTAGTCTCTCTCTCTCTCCCCTCTCTCTCTCATCTCTCTCTCTCTCTCTATCTCTCTCTCTCTCCCTCTCTCTCGTCGTCCCTCTCTCCACCTCCTCTTCTCTTCTCTCTCTCCTCTCTCCACACACTACACGTACATAAAAACGTCACATGAAGGGCTTCATCAAAAAGTTAGAGTAACACTCCAGCTCTGTGGTCTGTGATGTATTATTCATCGCTGATCACATTTGACAAGCTCTTATCACTGAGTGTGCAATTGGTGTGTAACAATAGCTCGTCTTTTAACGCTGTATACTATTGTCTATGCTTGCTTTGAGTGCTACAGCATAATTCCCATTTTAGCAGTCAGGCTACATTAGCATAGATTTCTTCATGCAGCATGCCGATTGGGTTTCTCATCAGTTGGGATTAAAGAAGAGAGGGTGGCAGAGCAGAACAGATTGAGATAGGGAATAGGGAAGGGTAGAAAACTGAGAGAAAACAGAGAAATGAAAAAGAGGGGTGGGTGGAGAACCTGTCTAGTGTGAGATTGTCCAAAAATCAGCTTTCACTCTTGCTGTCAGTTTAGCTCATTTAATGTCAGCTAATGTAATTAGCAACGGTATATTGTTTTCACAGTCTACCATCAGTAGAAACATACTAGTTTATGCTGCGTTTGCAGTTACTGTGGAAGCTTAGTTAAACACACAGTTCAACACTGTAAAGGTATGTTTTTGACATTTGTGTTGGCTGAATTAAGACACTAATCCTAAAATACCACTACTTTAGGCGAAAAAGCTAATGATTTATATTCCAGTGTGAGGTGCATACATCAATTGGCTTCAAAATGGTGCGGCATGTTTATCATTAATAAAAGGTCAAAATATTTCCAGAGCATTTCCAGAACATTCCCAGCATTTCAGAAGTGCCGATCATTAAAACCCTCCTGGTTTCTCCAGGGCCAGACTTGAGTGGGCTGTTCTCCACACGGGACCTCCTCTAGCTAAGTGTCTAGACAGATGTTTTTATTCTCTGCTGGCCTCATTGCTGTACTAAGTATTGCATATCCTCCTCCTAGTTAATTTGTATAACTGTTAGACCATCTGCACCATGGCTTCCGGGGAAACCACGTCCGTTAGCATATGCGGTATTCAACTGGTGGAGGAGAGAGACAGACCAAGTGTACAGCTGAAGAACTACTAAACTGATATTACTATACTTTGTGACAGTTGTGAATTCCATGATTGTCTCATGGCACCGTCAAGGTGATGACCTGTTTACCGGCTTTCCCAAGGATTCTCTCTCAAACGACCAATCACAGAAAGCAAAAGGAATTGTGAGTCTGTGAGCGCATTATAAACAACACAGCTCTAGATTATGAGCAGAGCCAGAACTGTACCATACTCTACCATACTCTACCGCCTGTAGTGGCAGGTTTTACTGAAATTAGTGTGCCCTCCATGTCTGTAGCTTTGGGAGAAGCAGATGGTTATCTAAGTATTTACTGACCTGATCAAGGGAGTAAAGGACACTAAATTTGGGAGGGATAGACACTCTGGCATCCCTTTGTCTTGTGACCATTTGTTGGGCTGAAGCATTTGCATGGAGACGGTGTCCTGTTTACAGGAGATTACATCAAAGGGCAAGAGACACTGGTCTCAGAGTTTTATCATCCTAACTGTCACTAATCAATGCTGACCAACCAAAGAAAGTATGCATTGATTGATGAGGTACATCTATTTGTATGTTATAAAATGGGGGGCTTTCCCTACTGTCGCCACCACTCCCATGAACGATTCGTGAAATTGACACTATCCTTCTTGGTGACTGGTCAGCAAGGCCTTGTTTGAATCTATACTGGTATAATCTAAATAAATTGTATTGAAACCGCATTGCCTTGACCGTTCATATTATCACAGTACTTTATCGAAAATCCGCCATAACACGCCCCACCCCACGCTACCCTACCATACCATACCCAACCCTACCCCACCCTGGCCCTGTCTCTGAAGAGGATGATCAATTCACCATCCAATTTCTCTATTTCAATTTGATAAGTTGAGCACATAAATAATGCATGTTCTGTGTGTGTGTGTGTGTGAGTGGGTGGGTGCAGCATGTGTGTGTGTGTTTGTGTCAGTGTTTTGGTGTGTGTTCTAGTGCCTTGTGTGTCATAGCGTCCCCATTTAGCCTCTGATCACACACAGTCCATTTCCGTGCGATGGTGAATGAATGTGGAGGCTAATATATGCAGCTTGATACGGAGGGAAAGTCAATCGTTCTCCTCGTTATGCGCTGTCTGGGTGACACCCACTAACAGCGAGCCCGCTCTCTTTGCTTAAACAGTCGCAAATGAACCGTCCGGCCACACGGCTTCCCTGTCCGTCTGAAGGCGTGTCTCCGTTCAACGTGTGTCATCCTTCACGGAACGTCTTTCCAAGCGTCTGATAGGTGCTTCAGATTATGGAAAGCCGATTGGTCATATGTACACGTGGTTAAACGCGTATTTTAATAGGAACCCGTTTAGGAAGCGCCTGCAGCCGTTTAGGAAGCGCCTGCAGCTGTTTTATAAGCGGCTGCAGCCGTAAATGTGGCAGGCGTAGTTACACATGAATGTACGCGTTAGTTTCACTTTCAGGCGGTTAAATAAACGCGTGGTATATTTACACGTGGAATCGCAGGCGTTAAATAAACGCGTGTATATTTACACGTGGAATTGCAGGTGTTAAATAAACGCGTGTATATTTACACGTGCAATTGCAGGCGTTAAATAAACGCGTGCATATTAACACAGTGGAATTGCAGGCGTTAAGTAACGCGTGCATATTTACACGTGGAATTGCAGGCGTTAAATAAACGCGTGCACATTAGCACGTGGAATTGCAGGCGTTAAGTAAACGCCTGCAATTCCACATGCAAATCACTGCCTACCATTTCCCTAGCTCCTCCTGCAGTAATCTGGGCTTGTGTGATTGGGTTCCTCCCTGTGTTTTCAATTACCATGGATCCTCCCCACTGTATACGCGGAAGATTTCCAAACAAGTTTATCCCAGCACAGAAGTTCAGAAGTTTGAAGGAAGATGGCAAGAATGAACTTCTTACGACACTGCAAGCAGACACTAAATGACTGCACCCGGCTTTTGTTATCGGATACGCTGGACACGACGACCTTCAGTCCACGTTGACAAGGTACAGTTTTTTTTAATCATATTTGTGACATGAATCAACTCTTCACCGGCTAGCTATGCTAACAGTGGTTTAACTTGGGTGGGTGCTCACAGCTCAGCTAGTCCTTTGAGTTGTTTCACACATGTTCTATTGCTGTCCATTGCAGTTGCCATTGCAGTGTTTCCCCTACCATTATATTATGGGGGCACCCCCCGCCTCCCCTGGAAGGTCAAGTTAATTATGTTCATTTTCTTTGTTGTTTTAGGATGTTTCTGCTGTTATTGGTAGTGCAGCTGCATTTTTTTTCAAGCACAGCTTTTATTGACAAAGTCCTATGTTATGTCTTTTCTGATTTCAGGTGGAGGATAGTCATCCACGGTGGCATTGATGGCTACAGTCGCCTTGTTGGGTTTCTCCGTGCTTCCAGCAACAATCGCAGTAGTACTGTAATGGACTGCTTCATGAATGCAGTGACCAGATATGGTGTTCCGTCCAGGGTCAGAACAGACCACGGAGGAGAAAACAACGCTGTCTGTTTATTCATGAACATTTTCCGAGGGTCTGGTCGAGGCAGTGCTTTGAGGGGAAGGAGCACACACAATCAGAGGATTGAGAGACTGTGGGGTGACCTGTGGCGTGGTTTGACCAATGTCTACTACCATCTGTTCAATTTCATTGAGAGTGAGGGGATTGTGGACATTGACAATGAAATGCATGTCTGGGCTCTGCATTATGTGTATCTACCTAGAATCAACAGAGACATGGCAGACTTCTGCAACCAGTGGAACCACCATGGTTTAAGGACTGAGAGGCACCAGTCCCCTCTGCAGATCTTCGTTAGGACTTGCCTTGCACAACAGATGCTACCTACCACTGCAATGCAGGACCTCTTTGCTGCCACACCCACAGGAGGTGAAGGGGCAGACAGCACTGTACCCAGAGGTACGGGTGAGGCGGCTCGGGGCGGCTCAGGACGGGGCGGCAGGGACGCCTGTTGTTCACTGGCCAGAGAGAGTGACCGTACCTGCAAACCAGTTTACTTTGGGAAATGCTCTCATGCAAGTACTTGCCGCACAAATCAATCCCCTCGGAGGCCTCAGAACAGCCCTGGGAATGGACATCCTGCAAGAGGTCATTTCTTTCCTGGAGTCCTCAAATGACCAATAACGGACATTATTATGGCAACGACAGTACGAGCCTTCTGATTGGCTAATGGGTAGTCATGCCAGACCCGTATTGACCAGCGGTTGTTGACCAGTGCTATTCATCTCAAGCATTTCACTGTCCAGTTGACACCATCACTAATGTATACACATAAATGACGTTTGTGCACAAAATAAAATTCTAAACACTGTTTGGCCTCCCTTTCCCATAATTCTTGATTACCACAACATATTACATGGTATATACTATGTAGGCTTAGACTGACATCTAGGGGACAATTACAACAACACATGTTGCAATTTGTGTTACAGGCCCTGCATTTCTATCACACACTAAGTGTGTATGTAAATACAGTGGGAAAATGTGTCATGAAAGTATCAGACTAGATCAAGAAGTTTTATACTCAAATAGTATTGCGTTGAATGCAAGCATCTGCCAAAAACCTATAGGACAAAGACAACCAAAAATACAAATACAGATTTCTCGTCTTTTATTCGAAACAACAGAATCGGAAGACGTTTTAACTTCTTTTTTTTTGTTTTTTTTGTTGTAAGCAACTGTTTTATTATGCTCTGGAATGTAGAACACAAAACCTTAAGTGTACATTACAGTCAATAGCAATAACGTTAACTCTTCTAATTAAATGAACAAAACTGAGTTGAACTTTGTACTCAAAATAAATGAAAAATCTGAAAGTTTAAGTTCCGGGGTTGAATAAATTAAATGGTACCAAAGGTAGGTGACTGGAGGATTCCACTCGCCATCCTTTCTTTGAAAGCCTCGTATGTGGCATGGATGGGCAACCTTAAAATTATGGCACATGTATTTGCCTCTGGAAACACTCTCAAAGGCTCATCCCCTTGGGGATGTAGGAATTGGATGACTGGGGAAACTGGGAAGCCGAACCGAGGAATCGCCGAAGCACCCGACGTAAAAATGAGGATCTTCTCCAGGGTCATTGACTCAGAGCTCCCCTCTGAAATGTTTTTGCAAAAGATCACAAAAAAAACATCACATTTAAAGCAAACCTAAATACAGTGAACACCATACTGTCATTGAAAGTAGCTACTGATTGAATACATCTAGTAGAGACGTAAGATACTGAGAATTTATGTCCGGCTGAGTTGTGAGTGATGAGGTTATGTGACATGACATTTTAATTCTGGTTTTGTCTAACCTTCCACATGCAGCAACCAATCTCTCCAGAAACATATTGTCCTGCTCTCCACTGCTCTCTTGTTGCTGCCAGCAGGGGAGAGTTCCGGGACAAAAAGTGATTAATTTCACTAATTCCATTCAAAAATTAGAATATTACTTAAGACCAATACAAAGAAAGGATTTTTAGAAATCTTGGCCAAGTGAAAAGTATGAACATGTACAGCACTTAATACTTAGTTGGGGCTCCTTTTGCCTGAATTACTGCAGCAACGCGGCGTGGCATTGAGTCAATCAGTCTGTGGCACTGCTGAGGTGTTATGGAAGCCCAGGTTGCTCTGATAGTGGCCTTCAGCTGTTCTGCATTGTTGGAATTGTTGCATTGTTGGAATACCATGGTCCTTAAACCAGGTACTGGTAGCTTTGGCACTGTGTGCAGGTGCCAAGTCCTGTTGGAAAATGACTAATCCGCCATCTCTGTCCACACTGTCTGCATGTGTGCCGCTCCCTCTTCCCCAGCATTCCTTTGGGACCCGGAGTTCCAAAGGAACAATTGCAAATTTACTTCCTCAGAGAACATAACTGGACCACTCAGCAGCACGTCCATCCTATTTGTCTCTTAGCCAGGCGAGACGGCATTCTGGTCACCGTCTGTGTTCACGAGAACTCAGAAATCAGAAAGGGATTATATGGCAGCATGAAAGTTTGCACAGACAAGGAATTTGCTTTGGCAGGAAGGTGCATACAATAAACATATAGAAACCTGAAATGTAAACTATCTAGACTATCTATACTAGAGATTTGGCTTCTGACTTCATAATACGCGCACCAAGCACAGCAAGGGGGTCTCCGCCACGCTCTCTCGTCGCTCTGCAGTAATTCGACGGCATACTCTGCAAGAGAA
>CAEFZP010000545.1:0-24628 GCA_903064625.1 Mallotus villosus | reverse complement strand
ACTACAGACTACTGTTTCCGAAAATATATGTACTTAATAATATCAGCATATATGATAGTGTACATACAATGTTGTTTTGTATGACAATGTTAAATTAGTAAATAGTTATCACCCTGGCTTCTTTGCTTCTGGCATTTCAAGTTAGCCTAGCCAGCTATCTCCCAGAAGTTAACGAGCTGCTAAACCAGAGAATGGCTAAACGAATGTTCTTCTACAGCCTGGCAGTCACGCGTGTTTTCGGAGAGGCAGCTAAATCCCTCAGAGCGTCATGGACATTCATATGGACGTCCTCGCTAGGGGAGTTTTGGCGCTGATCTTTGCATGTTCATATGCCATATCAACTAGATAAAATTGGTTCTTCTAAATAGCTTTACTGATTTGTGTGTGAAAGAGCTTACTACAATGTTCAAGTTAGGAAAGCATTGGTTAACAGTCGTACCCAACGGCGTGTGCATGTCCGACTCGCTGAAGCAGGGGTTTTCAAAATTCCATTCGTCTTTCACCCCACGGCTAAATTCAAAGCTGAGTATTTTTTACAGAAATTGTTTTAAGTAAATGTATTTGCAGAAATTGAATGGGGCATGTTATTACTTAAAGGTTTGAAATGTAGGCTATTTAGCATTATTATTTGCAATCAGATTAACTTTGTTTGTGTAAGGATTTCGCTAGCTAGCTACATAGCTCTAGGCTAGCTCTAGGTAAAATAACAAAGCCTCCAGAAAGTTATGTTGAAATGCGTATATCAAAGTTTAGCGTCTCACAAATCACCCATAAAATTATCAGTGAACATACGTTCAGAACTGTTAGAAAAACGTGTTCCAAAATAGCTTAGCCCTCATTTGTCTTTCTTTGTAGCTAGCGTGGCTGATCACACGCGGTCGGCCACACAGTCGGTCATGGAATGCTCAAGGCACATATCTAACCTTTATAAAACTGCGTTGTCGCTCTTTAGTAAGGACTTTATAATGTTTGAGCCGTCTAATTCAAAATCACCTTAATTAATTGATTTACAAAATGCTTCTATATTACTATTATAGTTAGAATAGTTAGCATAACATTAGCTAACACATGCCAAGTTGGCCGATGCTCCTCACAATGCTAGCTCTGCTTAGCTAATTTAGCTAGTGCCATATTGTTTTAAGATAGGTAACGCTAATGCAAAAGGCTACATAGAGGCAAGTTTAGCTCGAATTGTTCAAGTAATTGGTTTGCCTCTTGCTCCTTTACAGTTTCATGCAGTGCTAATTCGTCGCATCCAGTCGAGAAGTTCTTCAAAGACACCCCAGACTGTTAGCACGTGTCCCTGGGAAATGAGGGTAATGAATGACCGTTTATAACAGTGACAATAATTGTATGAGCCATGGCAACCCTAAAGGCTATGTTTTGAAGCAAATGCATGACTTGAAACTTTTGCATCACCAGATGTAGGTATCAACTCTGGTCTGGTGGAGGGGAACCCATGGGGGTCCAGGAAACAGCTGGCAGCCAGGCAAGTGCAAATATAAGACCCTCCAAAAAATACTCAAAGCTTTTCAATAGCATTGTCAACTCATTGTAAGGCATACCTAAGTTGTTCTGATCGTGGTGGGGGATACATATTTGTCAAAACAACAAATGTTGTCATACTAATGCTTTGTATACAACAATTCAAGGTAAAAACAGCAATATTTACAGCAAATCTAGAAGAACCACAGTGTATGCCAATAATGCAAACTCTTGTTAACTTGTTTTACTTGTCCTTAATGACAGACACATTACAGGTTATGCTCCGGAAGATGGAGACATTGGAGGAGAACCAGCAAGAGGCTCTCCTATGCAGGCGACTACAGGGCAGACACACTGAAGAGGTGCAAGTGATGGACCTACAGGTGGCCCAAACACAGCCCATTCAAAACAAGCCAGGTAAATGAATCATGATTGCAGCTTCCATATCCAACCTTTCACATGGCTATGTAACAAATTATGTTGATAGGTCACTAACTTATTTTGTGCTTTATTGTCAGGGCCAACAGACAGGACCTGTAACGGAGACTGGCAGAAGATTTTAATTCACTGTTTGGCACTTTGTTTGAAATAAAATGACTGAATGTTACATGGAAATGCTGCCTCGTTAATGATTAGCTTGAGTTAGGCTACACATCACACAAACATAGTCCTAAAGTTGGCTACCATGTAGGCTAGCCTATTAAATACAAGAACAAGAAGCATTTTGGGCAACTGAGGTCTGCATATGAACCGCCCCAATATAAGCAGTAGCCTAGAAATTAGAAATATAGGTTACTTAATTAACGCTGCAGTTACGGACTGGCAACGTCACAAAATTACGTTGCTAGGAGGTCGCAGTTACGGACTGGCAACGTCACAAAGCAACGTTGCTAGGAGGTCGCGGTTACAGACTGGCAACGTCGGCAAATTACGTTGCTAGGAGGTCGCGGTTACAGACTGGCAACGTCGGGAAATTACGTTGCTAGGAGGTCGCGGTTACAGACTGGCAACGTCGGCAAATTACGTTGCTAGGAGGTCGCGGTTACAGACTGGCAACGTCGGGAAATGACGTTGCGACGACGTCGCGGTTACGGACTGGCAATGTCACCAAATGACGTTGCCGTTACCTCAGGGCGTCTTTCACTTCTCACGTTGCCGCAACGTCGGGAAAATGACGTCGCGACAACGTCGCGGTTATGGACTGGCAATGTCACCAAATGACGTTGCCGTTACCTCAGGGCGTCTTTCACTTCTCACGTTGCCGCAACGTCGGGAAAATGACGTCGCGACAACGTCGCGGTTATGGACTGGCAATGTCACCAAATGACGTTGCCGTTACCTCAGGGCGTCTTTCACTTCTCACGTTGCCGCAACGTCGGAAAAATGACGTCGCGACAACGTCGCGGTTATGGACTGGCAATGTCACCAAATGACGTTGCCGTTACCTCAGGGCGTCTTTCACTTCTCACGTTGCCGCAACCTCGCCAAAAGACGTTGCGGCGACGAAAGTTTGGTCAGCGAATGACGTTGCGGCAACGGAAAGGCAACGTAACTGTGTTAGCTGGGTACGTCTATTTTCGTGAGACAATCATTCAGATTTTACATGTAGCACGAAATCGCAGCGCAACATAACTTATATTTTAATGAAACATTAATCAAATAGCCTACTGACAGTTTCCTCAAAGCCTAAACAAAGACGAGGGAACTATAGGCTCAACATTGTAAAATTCGCCTCGGTTCGCCAATCTACACATATCTCATACCTCATACATTGAGTGACAGAACACCCTGATTTGTGATGCTATATTTTAGGGCTGGGCGATATGGGTAAAAAATTATCACGATAGATATTTATATTTTCATTCGATAACGATATAAGACGATATTAACTAAGTCTGTTTCAAAGGTAGATATTTGCTTCAGACAAGAACACCTGTACAAACCAAAGGTTTCAATGTTTCTTTTTTTATTGTTTGTTTTTATTATAACTCCCAAAATGTATTTTTATAACTATATAAGCTCTTACAAGTTATGAACAAGATATACAAAAAAAAAGAAATAAAGTGCATATCAATCTGCATTAGAACGTCTAGCGAATGACAGCTTATGTTGAGGTAGTTACAACAAAGACCAAGTCTATGGTCTCTAGGTTAAATATTTATCACAATTTTTATAACATGTTAAACATTCACAAAACAATGTGAAAGTCTAAAAACCCTGAGAAGTTATGAACAGAAAATACAAAATAAGCAAGCTTTCTGCGTGTTCCATGGCGTGATTTTGTTTCAAGTGGTAGAAAAGGTTGGTCGTGTTACCAGTCTTGGTAGCTATGGAGGATTATCGGGGCCATAAATAAATAAATAAATGAATGGTTAAATACTTGGATAAATAAATAATTAGATAACAAAATGAGACACTAAATATATAAATGTTACATGTACTCCTGTGTATATATATATCACATTTATTTATTTATACTTACATTTTGTTATTTATACTTACATTTTGTCATTTATACTTACATTTATCCACGGTGTAACTTGCTTGTTGCAAAATAAATCTGTCGTCACCCGTCACCAAGTCAGGGGGCGGGTTAAACCCTCTGATTGGTGGTTCAACTTGAATCGACTGCTTTTGACTAATTCAAGATGGCAGCACCCGGTGCAGATTCAATAAATGAAATATTGCATGCTACATTAGGCGAGATGTTGGCTGTAGCTGAAGAGATGGAGGCAACTGCCAATTCACATTTTTAATTACATAATATTGAGAGCTTCGCTGAAATTATAGCAATGATATTGGCCCTGGCTGACATAGACATCATTGAAAATGTGTACAGACATCGATGAAAATGTGTTCACGAACCTCCGCGAGATGGTACAGCATAGGATTGGGTAAATCGATCTAAAGTAGGCTATCGATACCAACGTTGGTATCAGTATTGATTGATACTGGCGAGATGAGATCGATAGGCTACTTGAGTTTCAATTTATCTTCTCTACATTCAGTAGCCTACACAACTCCCTTTACATCATAGTGGTTGTGCAAACACCACTCCTGTAACTTCGCTCAAGCTCACTTTGCCCCTCCCTTGCTATGCTGTGAGTTGTTGCCGGCGTGCACGTGCAGTAGGATACTGCTCGGCAGCACACTATAATAACAGTATTTTAGACAAAACTCTTCGTCCTGTGTTTTATTATGATCATAATCATGAACAATTAATTAAAGGAAAAATCATTCAATGATCATGAAAATTCAAAAAAAAATCATTCAAATGTTCATATTGATGATGCATTCACTTCATAAATTATGAGGCATTGCTTTTCCCGACATGAAAGTAAATAAATCGGTATTGGTAATACTGGCCCTGTATTTACTTAGTATCGGATGATACCACATTTTGCAGTATCGCACAATGAGACGATAGAGTAGGATCCCTCTGGATCGAAGAGAGCTCGATCGACTGGTTGAGCCTACCTCGTGTGTAATACTGTTGATTCACCAATCAGATGCTTTAACCCGCCCCCTGACTTGGTGACGGGTGACGACAGATTTATTTTGCAGCAAGCAAGTTACACCGTGGATAAATCTAAGTATAAATGACAAAATGTAAGTATAAATAACAAAATGTAAGTATAAATAAATAAATGTGATATATATTTACACAGGAGTACATGTAACATTTATATATTTAGTGTCTCATTTTGTTATCTAATTATTTATTTATCCAAGTATTTAACCATTCATTTATTTATTTATGTATTTATTTAGTTATGGCCCCGATAATCCTCCATAGGTAGCCACCTGTTTACGACACAATTTGCATCGCACATCACTCTGCTCTTTGTCGTTACTTAGAAAGCCAAACCACTGCCAAATGACTGAGGAAGACAAACCTTTTTTATCAACTATTTCTTCATTCTCCGAGGGGGAAGATGCCCCCTCGCCATGGCTATCGACAAGACTCATTTTCCGTGGTTCATGCTACTCCACACGAAGTAGGCTACTCTGTGTATTTTAGTGGGCGGATACAATTTCTCCGCAACTTCCCGCTGCATCACAAAAATTAAACGGACTGCTGTTCCTAATTATTCTCTATCGACATTATCGATATTATTGAAAATACATTAATGTTACGATATCTTTATCGAGGGAAGTCATTACTTCGATAGTTATTTTTATCGATTTATCGCCCAGCCCTACTATATTTACATATTTGGTATTGCTGGATTCACCACAAACCCACCTTCCCAACAGGCCATCATATGTGTTTCTATGATAATCCCTGGAAAAGTAACCACAAAGTAAATGAAAACATTCTGCAGAGATCTTGATTTTTGTCATGTCCGCCTATTTTAGGTATGTGTTTAAATGTATTTATTTATTCTATACATCAATATATTCACATCCAGTCTTTTCTAGTAGGTAAAGCAACTTCCTAACTACAAACATGCCAAGTTTCAAAGCTCTCAGAGCTTGTGTGATTGATCTGCATTAGTTTATATGCCTTAACTCCTATACGGACAGGCTATATTTGAGTCCTTTCTTGGTTTTGGGGTGTATAACAATATATGTTAATTTAACAATCTTAGCAATAAAATATTTTTCGCCAAGAATCCATTTCATATATGGGAGACCTTAGAGATTATGAAAAACATTGTTGGGTTTAGTTCTACCTCCGGTAGGGGTATCTACATTTTTTTAGGGCCATTGTTACTAGCCTAATAGCAATACGCTAGGATGCCAGTGCGCGTTCACGCGTAGGGGAGTGGAATTCTGCGAGGGAGTGAGAATTCGGTCCAACCAACACAGGTCCTAGCACATTTGATGCCCTACACAGTAGGCTACACGTGTGAAAACAACCAAGACAATTGACTTCAGACGACTGGTCGAATGTTTCCGTTCAAAGTAAATGCCTGGACTCAACTGTAAATTCTAATCTAAGGGGTGCATAATAATTAATTAAAACTACATTTATTCTACGTCACATGATCAGACCAGTATTTTTTGGGACTAATTCTGTCCCAGCCACACGAGAGCACTTAGAAGGCAATACAGTAGAGAAGAACGATTTGTCATTTTATTCACAATCATTTCCCATTATGATTTTTTTTTATCAACAAAAAAAAATCAACAGACCTGATCCACAAAACATAAACATATACAACAGAGATTGTGCTGAAGATTTTCCTGAGGACGGATTAAGCTGAGCTACCTAGCGAGGGTACTATGCAAGGCTAGACAAAGCCAGTTACAGGTGGCTGTAAGTGGATGCTTTCAATAGGTTTTTCACTTTCCATCACTCCACTTCCTTAAAATGTCCTCAGCAGCATTTAAAGTAGAGTCCTCCTGTTGGAGACAGGCATGTGTGAGGGAGGGGTACAGACAGAGATTTTTAAATGTTAATTTTGAATACTTTATATTATCAAATGTTCTTACAGAATTATTTTACAGAACACTTTTCAAATGGAAGTTCACCTTGACAAAGCAAAATCTGATGTAGTTTTGAAAATCTTCACGATGCTCCGGGCTATAGAAAGCTGAAACAGGAATTGTTGCCAAACCCTACGAAATGAAAACGAGACACACATTATATACTGTATATATCTACTGTATTTGGCAATTACATTTATCTTAACATCATCATCTTGATCAGACTGAATCCAAGCTTTAGCATCTGCTTTGCTTTACCTTCTCTTTGATCAGCCACTTTACAAATCTGTAGTCATGAGGCTCATTTGGAGTGTTTGGGTCATTCAAGTCAACCTCTACACAAAAACAGGGATAAAGCTTAAATCGGATCATTTTTATAAAAAAATAACCCTCTTGTAAAGTGATACAGTAGATTTTTGGAAAAGATACTCACTGATCGAGGAAATGTCTGCAATCATGAAATACCCTCCCTCTGGAAGGATGGGCTGCAGTCCCACGCTCTCCAGACACGTGGCCAGCTTCCTTCGCTTGCGTTGCAACCTATCTGGCAGCTGCTGGAAGTAGCTTTCGGGGGTCCCAAACTGCTCATACTCCCTCTGGAAACCCTGTGCTACTGCCTCCTGGAGAGATTGAGTGTCTGAACGTCAGTAAATCTTGGAGATTAATTATTCCCACCCCATATTTTGTGCTGAATAATGTTGATCCAATTAATAATATATTTTTAAATAGCATTTAAAGCATTTTTCATGCTTTATTGGACAGTTTCTTTCAGTGACGTTTGACAGTAAAGGCACAGAGAGAGAGAGAAAGGCTGACTTTTGAAGGGAGTCACTTTTTCTTGTAGGATGGCCTCGCACAACTCCCTGCCCCGCACACACATACACAGCCACACACAAAAGTGAGGAAGTTTGTTGGAAATTGTTATGCTACAGTAGATTTAACGATGTTATTTTTACAGTATCATGATTTTTGTTCACCATACATTAATTAGCAAGCTAATGTAATTGGGATTATTAGTTTGATTAGTTATAGTTACACTGTACCTAAGAAATTGGAAATGTTATTGTTGCACTATAGTGTTCTTGTTTGTTTACTAATCTGTGCCTAGTAGCTGAGATGTGGTTGTGGCTGTAAATACAGACTGTTCCTTGACTATCTGCATTTCATATATTAACTTCTTGTACGACACTTTCGATAATAGTGGCTGCTAAATTAATAAAACAAGTGCATAGTGCCAGTGATGCAGTCAGTGATTAAGATGTCAGTGAAACACACAAATACAGATGACTTGAACTATAGATAGAGCACAATGCCCGTGATTATGTCGGTGACACACACTGGAATTATAGATATAGTGCAGAGCCCATGATGCAGCTGGTAATGACAGTTCTTCTCAGTGGTTTTGGTACCTATATTTCACAGATAGATCACAACTGAAATTACTTGTTCAACCTCCACACCATCTATTCTAGTCAAATTGCCAATGCTGTGGTAGCCTACATTCATGTAACTGATTATGTAGCCTTTATCTGTCTGCTGTTTCCTACATAATAAATAGCTTATTTTATGCTGATAAAAATGTACTATTTTGGATTTCTGTTCATTGTCTTACCACCAATGGTTGAGCCAGTTGTTATAATTGTAGGCCTAATTACCATACATTGCTCGCATGTACATTTGCAATGTGCAGGAAATTTTGACATCAGTAAACACATTAATTTAATATAACAAAATTAACTGATCTATTCTAAAAGTATATCCACTTTATATTGTCGTCCTGTTAGCAAACCCCTTTGAAAGCAGCTGATCTGTTGTAAAAACAAATCCGCTTCTAAATAACTAAACAGAATTTCCCTATTTTCCTTACTTTGTTATTGCATTAGTTCATTATGAAAAAAAAATCACTGAAGCTATCATAAAGCCTCCTAGTGCACGCGCAAGTGAAGCGTATGGTGCGAGGGATGACCAGATGGCAAATTAAGGCCTAATTATGCTTCTGCGTTTTTCGAAAAACGCAGAGGAGGGAACGCCCTCGTCTCCGTGGAACGCCCTCAGCGTGCTCTCCGTCAGCCCTCGGAGAGCTTTTGACGGATTGACGTGCACCTCCTGAATTAACTATCCGTCGAAATTACGCAGAGCGACGGAGAGCGACGGAGTCCCCCTTGGCTGTGATTGGTCCGTATTAAGAAGTCAGGGGCGGTTTTGCCGCTATGGGTTGCCGTGACCAACAAGACCAGGGGTGGGGAACGTCCGACCTGCGGGCCATATGCAGCCCGAAAAATCATTTGGTCCAGCCCGCCATGACATTGCAGTGCAGGCACCATATTTGGGTGTGCTCGGGCTTCGCCAGAGCCAACCTTTGTTATCTCACATATATATTTATTATTATTTATTTTAGCCCCCCTAATCCTCTGTCAATATTTGGACTACATAGACAAACTGCGTGTCAGAAGTTTCGTCTTGCTAGCGATTGATATGCTATTACTTTTATGTACGTTCCGTTGCACAGTTTAGGACCATACAACGTTTTTGTGGCATAAAGTTGATTTTGTCGGCAAAGGGTAGACTACTCAGTTATAATAGCCTACGTCACAGCGTCGGCACATGTTAGCAACGACGCATTAGATACGACGTGCATAGAAGACTGTTGCAGCACAGAAAGGATGGTATCGTGCCGCCCCCCTAGCATCCGTCAATATTTTGATTACTTAGAAAACGTCATGTCAAAAGTTGGCCATTGAGTTGCTTGTCTTTTTATTTACCTGGCTAACTTGCTAGCCACAGTCACTGACGCTACTAACGTCACGAAACACGCGTGACTACCTCTAGCCTAACATTAGTTTTGCAGCTTGTTAACTTCTGGGAGATAGCTATAGGCTAACTATAGCTTTAACGATACTGCAAGGCAGCTGCAGAAACGCCACAAGCAAAGAGGCCAGGGTGATAACTATTTACTAATGTTACTTTGTGATATGAAACACAATTGTTAAGTGTAATGTACAATATAAGCTAATATTATAGCATACTATATAATATAATATATATAACATACTAATATTATAGCATACATACTACAGCGGTCTAGGCTGCATCTGTTTTCAATCGTTAAAATAAACATTACTCACAAATACATTTTCGTTGTACGATTTATTATGACATTAGATTACAAGTAAACGATTTGTTGGTGAAATAATCATTACCTGTGATTTCAAACCAGTACTGCAACGCTGTAGCCTACGCGAGACACTGTGTAGCTAACAAAAACATCCACAGCTGTTTACAGTAGGGAGTCAAACGGCGACAGAACATGTTCGGCACTCCCTTAAATCAAAAGTATTTCAATAGGTGAAACTGTCTGACTACTAACCCGAACTTCATTGACACAGCCGTCAATCTGTTCATGAAAGCAATATTTAATTTCAGCCTAAACCGTACAACGGAACGTTCAACCAACGATCGCAACCAAGACTCGAACACTGTAGTATACAATTTACCGGGGCAGCTTCTTTCCAAGGGTGTTCTTAATGAATTATTATGCAATAGACTGTGAGTAGGCTAAATGCTTGAAAATATCACTAGAAGGGAAAACTTAAAGGGACGGACAAGCAGGCAGGCACACCCTCACAATTTCCCCAGAAATTGTATGCTCTCTAGTATTACGTGCATTATTCGTTGGCAGCAGCACTATTTTAATATGTGGAAGAGGACCGTGGAGGCGCTCAGCGTCGCGTTCTTGCAAATCAAGCCCCAATACGTTGTTGGTTTGGGCTAAACCCGGAATGTTTACAACGATTAACACTCGGATCGATAAGCAGTCTCTAAAATGGTAGCAATATAAAAACATATACGATCCCTTTCCGTAATCATAATAACCCCCCAGAAATGTTCACTGCACACCCAGTCAAAGCAGGCTGCCCTTCCAGCTAGCATCACAAACATCACCAAAGAGATCGAAGCAGTTTTTACAATTCATATTTCAGCTAAACAGAACATGTAAATCGCCATTTGAATTCAAATGTGACGAGAAATGGGCAGTGTAGTCGCTGAAACTGTGCATATTTTATTGATGAAACGGCTCATTTGTAAATTTGCTCCGAGTTTTCGATAACCTATAGCTAGCATCGCAGTGCAGCGCCACCTAGTCTTCTGGCGGTGAATTGTTTTCACACCCACAGCCTACGGAGAACTATAAACGAAGTCTATCCGTGTGTATCCGTGCGTATCCGTGAGCCCGCCCACCCGAAAACGGAGACGCAGAAGCATATTGAGGCCTTTACAGTGAAGGTGCTGTGAAGGGGCTTGGATGAGTTCCCATGATGCCCGTTGAGGCACATAAAATTGGATTATAAAAATGACACCTACAAAGTTTTGAACTTTGCAGAGTGCCCGGTTCTTGAGATAACCATTGGAGACTCAGACACACAGACAGACACACACAGAGATTCCTGGCATTATGTGAGAGATGTAAAATGTAACAACATTATTCTAAAAACATGTTTGTACACATGTTACTGTTGCTTGCTTTTCTACAGGTACACTCTTGCACTTTTTTTGAGGGATATGTTGTTTAATTGTAACTTGTTTAACCACATGCTCTTATGATTCTTCCCTTTGGCACTTATTTTTTGGTTTTTGACAATGTATGCTTCATGTTTGACTACCTGCAATGTTTGGGGATATCTCGTTGTTATGATCAGTAACCTATGCACTTTAGTAAAGCTCTCTCTTGGAATTCGCTTTGGATAAAAGCGTCTGCTAAATGAATAAATGTAAATGTCATATCAGTCCTATAACATACACATCAGTGTTATAATGTTACAAAACATGCACGATAACTAATATAATAAGTCATATAACCTGAGCAGCAGTGGCACAGTGGTACACAGAGTTCTGATGGACGGTCTTCAGGTGTTTCAAGATGTGGCCAGAACCAATGGCCCAACCAACCTGAAACACATTGTACACATTACATACAATAGGAATCTAAAAAAATATTGCATTATATATTTTACATTATATAATTAACCCCTACAATTTCACCTATAGTGCATCAAACTGAGATTAATTTATTACCTTCCATCCAGTTGCACTGAAGCTCTTTCCAGCACTCCCAATAGTGACAGTCCTCTCCCACATTCCTGGGAGACTGGCTTTGAAAAAAATAAACAAATACAACCTGAGAATTACATCAGTGTGAGATGCAGATCAAACAGATTCAAAGTGTCACCTGTAACACCTGTCAGTTTAAAATATGAAAGCTTTCTACAAGAATATTGATGTTGTCAGTGATATCTGACCTATCTTGACGTGCTCAGCTCCATCGTAGGTTAGCCACTCATACACCTCGTCACTGATACACACCACATCATGTTTTTTACAGAGGTCAGCTATCACCTGAAGCTCCTCTCTCTTATACACCTGTAGGTAGCAACAACAGTGAAACGTTTTCCTCAAGACTGAGGTCAGGTTTCCTTTGTCATTTCCCACACTGTGAGCTATAATATGTGAAGACAAATAGCATAAAACAAATATAACCAGACAAATACTTCACACACCCTATAACATTATTATCTCACTTTTCCTAGAGGGTTGTTTGGAGTGTTAATGACAATGGCTTTGGTACGCTGAGAGAATTTACTAGCCAGCTCCTCAGCAGATAGGACCCAGTCTTCACTAGACAGAACCTTTCCATCAGCTTTCTAGGAGAAACAAACAAACATAGTCATACTTCATTTCACTAATTTTACATTTCACAAATTACAAGTTTGGTCACAATCTAGCCAATTCATGAATAGAACTTTATGATTGCCATCTGATCAATTTGACAACTCACTGGCCTTAGCGGGACATAGACAGCCTTTCCCCCTGCCATCATAACCATGGATTGGTAGCAGTCAAAGAACGGTTCGATGATGATGACCTGACAGACCACGAGGAGAAAGACTATATTTTTGCCGTAGTTGAATATGAGTCAACTTTGGTGATGTTCCAGTAGCCTGACAGTCGAAATTAGGCTGTGGCTACTCCTAAATAAGTTATGTTTTCTGTACCTCATCTCCCTCGTCAACCAGAGCCTGGAAAGTGCAGAAGAGAGCTTGGTACGCCCCCACAGTGACTAGAATGTCCTCCATGGCATCCACCTCCCTCCCCACTATCATACCAAAGAACTTGGCCAGAATTTTTACCAAGGGGGGGTGGCCCTGTAAGAGAGGCACACAAGCAGTGTAAATCTTTTAAATTCATGTATTCATTCTTTAAGTCTACTTCTTCGTCTGTCACTTGCGCATGCAGGCACACACTTATCTTACAAAAGCTCGGGTGTATTGATGCATGGAACATCCTCCGGTCAATGCTTTGCAGAACGCTTCCTGGAGGTAGTTAGGAGGGGAGAAGTCTGGGAAGCCCTGTCCTAGATTAACTGCTTTGTAGTCGGCGGCGAGTTGGGTGAACTCTACCCTGTGAGTGAACAGTAAATTAATCATTACAGAGTTGGCTGGTACAATCACACAACACCATAAAAACATGCATTTAGAAATACTATGCAAACCATATATTTTTGTCAACACCCTCGATTCTGCGAGCATGGAGACGGCGTGACATTCTTAACTGAAATAAAAAGCAAGCCTTAACATACTGCAAATGTCATAAACCATTTAGATGAGTTGTTTGTCGTTTTTGAGGAAATTGCCTCATACTTGGTGTATAACACCAATCCTTACTTTACCTCAAATTTCGCAACGTTTTTTATTTTACAATTTACAGCCAGACTCGCTATTCTTCTTAGCATACCAGGCCGGGGCAGATCACCTTGAAATAAAAGTCAATCTTTATATGGTTGCAACGTCGAATGGATTTATGCATTCGATTGTGGTAGCCTACTAGCCTACTTAACTGTGAGTTACTCACTTTGCAGACCGTTCGTTTTTCGCCGCTACCGGTTATAGGTCTATGAGCGGCTAATCCTACGGATTTAGCCAAACATGAATTATAAAATCAAGTGCGTTTAGGTTAGATTTCGCTATATTTGACACTAAGTAAACAACACCGTCCCTCTCAATGCTGTTCAACTGCGATCCTTTAGCTGTAAGGTCACATGATCACTAATTTCTTATTTTGATCGCCCTTGTTTTGTTTGCACTTCCTGCAGAGGCGGGACATGCGACCCAAGACTGCGTCCCAAAACCAAGCCCCCACCCCTCGCCCCTTGGCTTGAGGCAACGGCCCCGGTGGATGTAGGTGGTATTGCATCTTCGACTTGACTTCCGTGTCTTCCGGTCGTTTTTAATCTATTAACTCCAGTCAACATTTACAAAACTATCTCCCCCAATAATTTTTGTTCGATACTCGAACCTGGCTCATACTACTAGCTTTTTCATAGAATAATTTTTCCAGATTTTTGCTATGTTTGAAACCAATCCGAAATAGGTAAACTAGCACCCCATTTATTTGCTTACGTCAAGAAAAGTTGCCTCGAAACGTGTTCGCGGATACTAACAGGGGACGAGCACACAAGGAACATCAGAAAGTCGCTGATTTACCTGAGCTGAATGAGAACAAGGAGAAAGGACTTGGTAATCTAAAATTGCCTGCCTTAATTGTAGCACGTTTTACAAATGCTTGCACATATACATGACGGTTGTTTGTAGAGTTTATTTCCGTTATTTTAAAGCATATTTAACCATTTTGTAGGCTAATGAACGCGATTATTCTCATTGCATGACAAAGTAGGCTAATAATTATAGCCTAATATAATTAGTTATAATATCGTGGCATGTTACGGCGTCATTGTAGATAACATGTTATTCTGGAGCAAAGACGAAGATGAATAAATCATGTCTGATAAACACAATATTGTTATGGTCGTTATATTGTTAGAACGTTATGTCAGTTAACACTACAACGATGGCATTAACAATAAACTAGTAATAGTAAGCAACACTCATCATCATTATAATAGTAACATAGGTATAGCTTGTAGGCTTAATTTAGCTTGCTTTGCCGAGCTAGAACAACGACGGAGCCAAATATTCAAGCTTGCAGTTTCTTTAATCCAACACAATACTTAGCAGTCAAACTAAAAACACGGAGCAAAAAGAACAACGTATAGGCATTGCACGTATAATATTACAGTATTGGTTTTCGTAAGTTCACATGTATCTGCTTCTTGATCGGACTTGTCACATTCTGACAGTTTTCTGCAATGCCTTAGCTCCAGCTCACAAGCTCGCGACTGGTTGTCGCAAAGTATGACGTGTACAGCTATTTGCAAGCGTGCACGAGTCTCGGAGCCAGCTTGGAGCTAGGAAAAAAGTGAGCCCGTTAAAAGCTATGGGCTCACTTTTTTCCTAGTTTAGACCGGAAGACACGGAAGTAGAAAGATGGCGCTGTCCGTTTCGCGCTCTAGCTTGCCTCACTGCGCCACTGAGCACTTTTCATAGAAATGAATGGGGACGCCATCTTGGAAGACAATGTTGGCTCTCTCTACTTAATAATACCTCTATGCCCAAAACCCCTGCTGACATTCTTTACAGCATAAACAGTCGTGGCCAAACGTTTTGGCCGTGACAGACATTTTGTGTTTGCTAACTTTGTTGCTTTAGTTGTTGTGTTAACACGGTTTGTGGATTATTGTGCAGTGATCCGATGGTATTATTGGTCAAAACAACTTCATCGCAAAATATGAAAAAATATTTATAAAAGAGGGGGCCCTTTACATATGTTTAACTGAATTAAAACTTATGAAATGCATACTAATTTTCCAATATACCATAGACACTTGTGAAAAAATTATATACAAATACTGAACCAGCAAAGATAGCAAAACAAAATGTGTCACTGCCAATATAATTTTAGCCATGACTATATGCATATGGTAAGTAACATTTTAAATCATATGTTAGGACAGGTATTGAGACAGAGTTTAGGTGAATGTTTAAAACGCAAATACAAGCCTGGTTTGAATTCTGCCCTATCTCACCAACAATGTATGCTGGAAACATACAAGTGTGTTATAGGCAACCTCCCCAGAACAATGGACATTTAAAACCAACATTCTAAATGAAGGGTAAGCCTACAGTATACACGTGTGGAAAATGTAAGGGGACTCAGTCTCCCATTTTATTCGATACATTGACATCATGAATCACACCTACACTCAAATTGAGTCAATGAAACAATTAGATTATGCAGTACAGAATATAATATCCACGATTTACAGTCTGTTTTACATAACCCTAACTTGCCCTATAGCCATCCTTTCTTTACAAGGCAGCCTTCTTCAGATCCTGTGGCAGCACTCTGCCCTTCTTTCGCGCTCTCTCCTTCTTTTTCTCCACGTTACCCTTCTTTCTCTTCAGGATGTTCCTTTTTCTCTTGTCCTGCCTGTGCTGCATCTTCTGTACAACTGTCTCACTACGCTCTGTCCATTTGATCTTCCTCTGAGAGCGCATTTTCTCCTTCCTCTTCAGGGAGGTCCTAAGGAGGCTCTCGTCGTCTTTGATCTTGAGGCCCTCTGCCTTGTACAGAACGTTGGTCCATTTCATCTTCTCCTCCAGCACTTTGGCCTTCTTCTCGTTTGTCTCTCTCAGGTGCTCCAGCTTGGCCTTGCGAGCTTCTACGCGACCCAGAAGCTGCTTGTAGTTTTTCCCGATAAGAGGCGTCAGGTTACCCTTCACGCTCTTCTTCTTGTCCTTCTTTTTCTGTTCCTTACTCACAAAGACCTCCTCTACCATTTCCACCTATTGATGATCACAATGGAGAAACATTTTTATCATCAACATATTTTGAAAGTCATTTTATTGGAAACTCCTAGTACAGGTCAAAAATTGATTGATTTTTGTTTGAGTAAATTTGTCAACAGAAATCAAAAAATCAAACCTTGTTAAAAACGATGGCAGTCTCATCCCTCTTGCCAGCTACTGGAGCAGCGACCACAGGGGTTTCTTCCTGTTTGATCTCCTGAGCAAGCTCTTCCCCAGCTTTCTCTGCCAGCTTTTTCATCAGAAACCCCTTCCTTTTCCTCTTCTTCCGTTCCCTCTCCAACTTCCGCTTGGCTCGCTTGGCCTGAACGGCTTCTGAAGATGGATCTTTAGCTGCTCCCTAGTGGTTGAAGAAATTGAGTTTGGACTGCAATTTACGGAATGGTGGGTTTAAATAAAAACAGCTCATCTCCATCTACTAGGTGCTCCACAGCCCCATTAAGATACATACCTGGCCTCTTGACTCCTCAATCTTCTCATGGAGCCTCTGTCGTAGAATATCTACAGTTGAGAATGTTGCCCCTGTAATTCCACCTAGAAGGCGATAAAGTTATGACTCAAACTTATGATGTCAATAGAATAAATGGAAAACTGTCAAAGACCAGAGCTTTACCTTTAGGCTTGTTTTGTGTCCTTTTCATACCATTATGAACTTTAGGTTCATATCCTTTCTTTACTGCGCTGGTTTTACCCTTTTGAAAGGGAATCGGTGGTGGCTTCTGGGGCTGTGTCTTGTTCATATTGACGTGCTTTCCTTGCGTGTTTTTCTGTTTGCCTCTGTTCTTCTTCTTCTTAGGAGGACCAGCATCACCCCCACTTCGAAAAGGTACTATGAATAGAAAAAAACGCAATTTAAAAGGGGTACTTTATACACTGCCCCAAATATACATAGCATTACTTAAGCTAGTTTCCGTTTGCAACTGAACAAATGCATTAAACACTTACCAAATGGCCTATTCCTTGGTTCTCTGCTAGGTTGAGCACACACTTTACTGCCTAACATTTGTACATATGAGTCCTTGGAAGCAAGACTTGCCATTTCGGAAACAAACGACTTGAGCTACTTTCCAGACAACACCTCAGTAGCTAGCTAGCTATGTATCTAGCTAACTAATGCACCCGCCGTGCACTACTAGGCTAACGTTAAAGCTAACAACACGTTATATAGATATTTTCTCAAAGCAGAGTAAATCGAACAGTACCCTATTCTGCGATAGTAAAATAAAGGATTTATGACTGCAACATAATTGTACAATGGATAAACATAAATCAGAACGCGTGAAAAGTTCCTCGCTGAAAGATACACACGTGGGTAGGATTATATGGGCGTGGTTTACAGGTCGTCATTTGTTTGACAGGATGTAGTTACATTTTAAACGTTCCCCCTGCGCAATGAAGATGTCAGTTATGTAGTCGGTGCCTTGGCCGATTACCGTGTTCAATTTCGTAAAAATGAACGGTCTGCAATTTATCTTTGCATGTTCTACGAAGAGGCTAATCAGATACAATATGGCGAGTTACCACTCTTAATCAGATTATGTATTAATGATTTCATAGAAACATGTTTCTTTCCACTACTTAACGAACAATTAACCAGGTAAAATGTATGTAGCCTATACCTATTCATGTGTTATTATCTCTGCAGATACGCATCTACTTAAAACGAACTTTCGTACTGACTAGACTGCCTCTCAAATGTTCCGAAGGTAAAGTGGACAATGGTTAATTTCGCATACTACTGCCAAAATGTTGCTGATGAGACAACTGCTCCAGCTGGGCTCTCTTGTATTTCTCAGCGTGAGAAATACAAGGTCTTGCGTGAGAGCGTGTGAACTGGTTGAAATGCTTGAATCTCACGGCAATTATTTAAGAGCCCTGTGCTATGTACATTGTTACCGTGTTGCATAATTTCGTTGCTTTGTCACTGTTCCGGTCTCAATATTCAGGACAACTGATCCATGTGGGGCGACAGTCAAGCTCAACAGCTGCAAGTGCAGAGAAAGGAGAGGACTTCTTCTTCAAATGGTTCTTGCTTCTCATCCCTGCAACCACGTTTGGGCTGGGGACGTGGCAGGTCTGATCCCTTGACTGATACCCTCAGTCAACATAAGAGTACTCCTCACAGATGTTCATAGATCAATTATGTAATTTCTAAAATCATCTAGGTTAGACGGCGACAGTGGAAATTGAAGATGATAGCAGATTTGAAAAGCCTTACCTCAGCTGAACCCATCCCACTTCCCATCGAGTAAGTCTCAGCCTGCCCTACAACACTCACATTATACTTCCTCTCCCTGTGCATGTTTGATTATGGCTGACAATCTGTCGTTTATCCCTCACTGTGTCTGCCACCAGTCCCCTTGAGCTGAAGGACTTGGAGTACCGCAGGGTAAAAGTGAGAGGTCGCTACAACCACTCCCAGGAGATGTACATTCTACCACGCTCTCCTGTCGACCCAGAGAGAGAGGCCAGGGAAGCGGGCACCCTGTCATCCAGCGGGGAGACTGGAGCCAATGTCA
Source organism: Mallotus villosus (assembly GCA_903064625.1). Lineage (NCBI taxonomy): Eukaryota > Metazoa > Chordata > Actinopteri > Osmeriformes > Salangidae > Mallotus > Mallotus villosus. The sequence continues at coordinate 5,433 of CAEFZP010000545.1, read as the reverse complement.
TTACCCCATTATACTGCACTGACCTAGGGTAGGAATTAATAGTTATAACCACACATGTACATTCATTATTTGTTTGATTTTCTCATGACTTATATAGTTAGTTACTTTGTTGTTACTAGTTGACACTTACGATTAGGGCCATCTTCACTCCTATCTTAACCTAACCTCATTAATAAAAAGTGTTGTATTGCTGTTTATATCTATTGTCAGGGGTGCTGGCAGGAATTAAAAAATAAATAAAAGTTAATCATTTATATTTTATTTTCTATCTTTTGGGGCCCGTCGGTCAAGTAGACCTTGAAATTGTCCTAACTCCCCCCCCCTATACAGCACCCCTGTCCATTGTATGAGTGGATTCATTTTCTACATTATTCAATCCAACAGGATCACAATCCTTGTCAACAGAGGATATGTACCGAGGAAAAAGATCAGACCTGAGACCAGGACAAAGGGACAGGTAAAAGGCCCCATCAATTAAACTATTCCTGTACCTCTGCCAAATCAATTATGTTGCATCCCATGGCTGACTTGTATGTACTTTGTCTTTCCTCTATAGGTGAATGATGAGGTGGAGGTGGTGGGGGTGGTAAGGTTGACAGAACCCCGTAAGCCCTTCGTGCCCCAAAATAATGTGGAGCGGAACAGCTGGCACTACCGGGACCTGGAGGCCATGTCTACAGTCACGGGTGCAGAACCCATCTTCATTGATTCCGACCTGGGTAGGTCTGGCTTTGTTACCAACCAGTCATTGATGTCATATTGTTTATATTTGATTGTAATATACAGGTTATATAACCAATGGGGAACTGAGCATGTTATATCAGAAACAAGGTATTAATCTTATCTGAACTTCAAAGGTGATCCTTATCTGTGGTATGTGTACCCTTTCAGCCAGTACCATTCCTGGGGGCCCAATAGGAGGACAGACAAGAGTCACGCTGAGGAACGAACACATGCAGTACATCATGACGTGGTACAAGAGATTAAGCAATGTGCAGTTGATAATGAACCCCTTCCTTAAGCTTAAAGCAAATTGAATGCAATTCTGCAGTTAATTGTGCAACTTAAGTTTGGATGGGCAATTGTCCACCATTAAGTCCTCATTTTATAATGGTTGCCTTTTCCCCTTTCCAGGTACGGCCTTTGTACAGCTACCTCTTACATGTGGTACATTAAGTTCATCAAAAAGATTAAGCTATAAATGCCCAATCTGGCCCATGTTAGTGTATTTCAAGACTTCATCGGTCAATTCTGATCCTGTACACCTAAAGTTGTGAAATAGTCAATAAATATATTGTTAACCACATACATTGTTTTGATTGAATGTGCACATTCTCAGGCTATTGACATTGTGAAATATTACCAAATCACATTTTAAAGCCTCCACTGAAAAATAACCGGTAGGAAACTGATTTGTCAAGACTAGTTAAGATTTCATGCCATTGGAGAAGAAAAACACTTATCACATTTGTGTAATTCATTCAACCTTGAAAAGTTATACCTTTAGTAAAACAGACTGCGTCAAGATTTTCTTGGGGGACATTTATTTTAATATCAAACAGTTATCCGAGCTTGGTGGCCAGCTCCTTGGCCTTTGCCTTCTCCAGCTTTGTGATGCGAGCAGTGGACTTGGGGCCCATGATGCCACCTCCCCAGTGACGACGGATCTGGAGGAGATAGACAGTGAGTTGTACATCAATGAAAACGGTACATTGCACTTTATATAAAGGCTAACCAATGTATTCATCTCTAACTTTGTATCGTCAATGACAGTGGAATGTTAGATAATTTTAAGTCATTCAATTGTGCAGATTTTCCCCATCCCTGCTAGTTCTGGTTCTCAATCTACCTAGTTTCATGAAGGCCTAGTCACAAGATCTTAACACTCACCTCCTCATATCTGTCATTGTAGTTGGTCTTGATGGCTTCAACAAGCTTGGCAAGTGCACCTTTGTCCTCACTATAATAGAAAACAAAAACAATTTATGATCACTACTGACACTTAACCATGACAGAAAGGAAGTATTTTCATCTTTGGCTCAGGGTTAAAAAGCTCATGGAACCACATGGTTTGTTCAGGTGAAGAAATTCAAACATCATAGCCAAAGTGTTGATGATACATTCCCATCTCAATAGGAATTTAAAAAAAGACATTACCACGAAAACAGCTCAGATTTTCGGCATCCAAAATTTGTGCTGTCACGTTTCACTTACGGATTTGTCTGTGTAAAGGTGACTGAAGTACAGGTCTTTCTGTGCACCAGTCTTCCCAGCCTGGCCTTGCCCTTCACAATGCAGTATGGAACACCCATCTTGCGGCACAGTGCTGGCAGGAACACCACCAGCTACAGAGAAGGGCAAAAATTGCATCAAATCTGTCCAATCTATAAAAGGGACAAATTAATCCTTAATTCCCATTATCTTTGCTCAGGGTTAAAAAGCTCGTGTTTTAATCCACATAGAGAATTCAGGTGAAGAAATTCAGACATCATTGCAAAAGGTCATATTTTACAAGCGACAAAATTAGGTTCAGTGCACTACCTCGATAGGGTCCACATCGTGAGCGATGACGACCAGCTGAGCCTTCTTGTTCTCCACCAGAGTTGTAACTGTGTTCACACCTTTGGGACAAAACACAAGCCCAATTACAACAGCTCTATGTCTTTTGATAAGACTGTTCTATGTTGGTTGATGCTCAGGGTTAAAAAGCTCTATAAAACTACATGCTTGGTTTCAGGTGAAGAAATTCAAGACATCATTGCATCAAAACAATGTTTTACTGAATTACAGTTCTAAAACCAGTCCTCCAGTTGATCAGCATGTAGCGTACCTGCGCGGAGTATAGGAGGCCTCTTGGTTGGGGTGTCTCCTTTCCCGGCAGCCTTCAGCTCAGCACGAGCCAGCAGCCTCTGCTTCTTCTCCTGCCTATAGTTATGGGCCAGCTTGAGAAGCTGTGTGGCTGGGAGGGCAGGGCATGGTTGATAAATTACAATAATTTAAGAATTAATGGCAGTAGCAACCGTGTGAAGAGCTACAGGAATTTTCTGATTAAGTCAGGGTGTAAAGTAGGATGCATCAGTGATCTTGGTGGAAATGTCATCATTGCGTTAAGATAGCAAATATTCTTCACATCATCTGCAGACACCTGAAGTTTGAGGCTGTGTAAACTACCACCTCAGCGGGGTAAGTCAATCCCCCCCCCCAGTTTGTTTTATACCACTTTCCCAGTACTAGTGTGAAAAAAGCACCTATGGTTCAATGTCTTACCTGTCTGACGGTCCAAAGCCTGCGTGAACTGGTTGATTGCAGGGGGAACCTTCAGGCGCTTGTACAGAATGGAGCGTTGCCTCTGCAGGCGGATGTAGCGGGGGCCATTTCACAAAGCGGGCAAGATCCCGTTTTGGCTGGACGTCCTGACCTGAACCACACAACATCAGGGAAAAGAGAACGAGCAGGCAGGGGAGTTTAGAATCCATCATTAATCTAGGGTGGAAACAACTCTGTTTATGTGCATCAGCGATCTTGGTGGGAGCTGTCTGCATAATTACTAAGATAGCAAATATTATTTTACATCATCTGCACAGGAATATTTTAAGTACCAATACAAATCCTGCACTCTTCCACTGCATATTACCGGCTTGACCAGACCCTACATGACTTGCTTTTCAATTGAGCAAAAATTGCTAATATTATGCTTCACCTCCATCCTTGTTCCAAACAAGCTTAGGCATTATCAAAAGGTGACTTAAACACTATGCTACTGATTAGCCAGAGACCTGCAACATGGGGAATTGTGCACAAACCCACCACCATTTAAACATGCAGGTTACTACAGCAGCCACAATGTATTCCCTGGACTGCTTGGTTAAAAGGAAATCTGCAAAACCACACCATAGTCAATTGGCGGTGCAAACATTCTTCAGTTTGGTTGCCATGAAATGGATGCAGGGGGGGTGTTTGTCCTGTTTAAAATTACATGGCAGTATCATGTGGTATCAACATGATGACCAGCTACATTGAGGGGGATCTAATCTGTTGTGGAAACAAAAACAAGGTACCCGTTAAAAAGTGAGTTGAGTCTAGCCGGTATCATGCGGTAGAAAAGTGTCTCCAGGCACTGACCTATACACATTTATGGTTACTCACCAATGCCATAGTTCTTGGGCCTCTTCTCAAAGAGGGGGTTGACTACCTTCTTAGCTTCATGCTTCTTGGCCACTGAAGGGGCAGGAGCCACCTTCTTCCCCTTAGCCTTCTTTTCCCTTAGGCTTTCAAAAGAAAAAAATACGTGTTTTAAACTGCGGTTACTGTTTAAATATGACAGGTTTGAAGATTTAGCACAAGATTAAAAGTTGAACCGCATGTTACCAAGAACCGATTCTGATTAAGGTTAGCCTCACATTTGCTTGCTTAACGCCAATAGCCAGCCGATCAGATACTAGGCTACATATCGCAAGTCAGGGTCCTTCACTTCATTACCATTCAATTGTTGTTGTTTATACCATTAATCATCACTTCTATTTTCAACTCATTCAATCCACGTAAATGCATAAACGGGCTAAGTCGCTACACCAGTTAGCAAATTGGCTAGTCCGCTTCCTTAACACCAACATAGACCGTAGTAAAATAATACCAAAACCCCTTAACACTTGCAGATTTTAAGTAAAATATACAATAAGATACCAAATAACCGCTCAAAACACCTGAGTAGGTGGAAATCTGTCCCGTAACACGTTGTAACGTTAACTCTCGTGTCGTTTTAACCAACAGCACTACGGTCATTTTTTACCGTATTTCATATCAGTCAAGACATCATTTAATATCATACTAACACGACGTTGGTATATACATGATGTACAATGGCATATATAGCACATGTCGTGATTCAATGTTGTTAAAACGAGATGTTTTAGGATGAAACCTAATAGTTTTCTTCCCAGATGAAAAGTCTGCACACTCACCATGTTGGATCAGACAGAAAGGAAGGCCAATGGATTGTGGGTAATTTAAGTACCGCGAGAGTTTTAGTCCCTTGTAATTTTGCTCAAGAGCACGGATCTGGGGTCCGCTCACGCAGTTACAAGTGTAATTGAAGTTGCTCAAATAGAGCACACATAACTGACTCAGAGTCGGTATCAGTGGTACTCGGAACCATACCTTTATTTTACGTCATCATCAGTTGACAACATTTTTGTTCCGTTTTTGCACAGTAAGGAGGATTAGATGTTTGTGTTTTTATATATCTGCCAACGTTCTTCATAAAATATGCAATAGCTGGTAAGTGAGGAGATTTGATCGCTGATTTATTGGTGCACAGGCAGTGGATGACCGTTGATTGACCGTTACGGGTTGCTGTAATACCTTTTTTCAATAGGCCCGTGTTTGATGACCAAAATCCAGCTTGTTATTAGCCTGTGTGATATTACTCATGGA
>CAEFZP010000544.1:0-16805 GCA_903064625.1 Mallotus villosus | reverse complement strand
CACATGTTGACGTTGACTATTATTATCTGAACCATCCGAAAGCAAGAGCTTCTGTACACCTTTTCATGACGACCTTAATCCTACCCCTTGTAAACTGAATCGCCTTATTCCATTTGGCAGCCAATTCTTCGTCTTCGACCTCCAAGAGTTGAACACTTCACTACAAATGCATCCACCATGTCCTACAGCAATGTAAATCATGATCATCCCCCACAGTGTGAACCTCATCTTGGTCTCCTCCCCTCAATGTGCTATGTCCTGCAGATGATTGCCAGGCGAGGAAGTGAGGCGTTGGCCTCAGACTTCTTGGCTCAACCTGGCTCTGACAGATGATCCTCTTCTTCTGTCTGTCATGTACACGGATTAATGTGCAGCGGCAACTTAAAGCATTTTTCAATATCTTATGTCATCATGTTTGTATACGTTGGTCGCCCATGGTTTCAGTGTTTGTCAATCTGTGTAGCAGCGTACCACGAGCAGTGGTTGCACCCTGTGTGTGTCCGCAGGTATAAGCTCCTGAGATACAAGAGGTCGGTTCTGCTGGCGTGTCTGGGTCCTGCTGTGATGGGTCTTGCTCGGTCACATAGTGTTTATTAATGTTTATACTTTTACACTATATATATATGAGCAGTAATGACACTATCCTCTTTTTCTGTAAATGTGTTCTGTTGCCCTGGCTGTGTTCTAAGGGTTCATCTAAAAGTCTGCTCCAGTGAGGAGACAGAGAGAAAAAGCAACAAATACATAAAGATGAGGCTTTTCCCCTTCCTCCGGATTATCTGATTAGCTCTGTTACTACGGGAATTCATTACATCCCAGTATAATGTCTGTGTTTTTTTATCTGTGTTTTCCTGTTGAAATGTACGTTAAAAGGTTTTCTCATTGCTTACAGTAATCGTACTTATAACAGGATTGCAGCACAGTCTATGATATACACCTCAGGGCTGGGAAACTCAATGCAGTAATGTCTGTGACAGGAAGTGTATACAATCCATAAGTGCAGAATGTTCCCATTGTTGTATGTTTCAATTCACCATTTTGCTATTATAGCATAATGAAGACAATAAAAAGATATTATTGTGATGAACCCAAGTGCATGTATGGTCAGATATGAAATGTACTGTATAACCATTTCCACTGTTAGTTTGCTATTTTAATGACTGATAAACATTGACTATAAGCACTCGAGAGAAGCATTCTTTCCTCCCATTGACATAATCATGGACTCTCATATACTCTTAAACGTTGCCCGACTAATGAACCACTACTCAAGCAATAAGATTTAATTTGAATAGCTGACTGTAAACTTTTAATATGTAGGTATTATACTGTGAACCAGTAGCTTATCAGGAATAACCCAGCCCTACATCTATTCATCACCCCTAACGTCAGAGAGCTTGCGCAGAGAGAGACCTCTCCGCTCATACGGTATGACATCATAGACTGTTTAAAATAAATACACTTCAAGAACGTGGTCCTCAGACAATGTATGAAACAGATTTGCAGTCCTCCTTTCCGTCGCTCTATGAATCAGTTGGAGGTGTTTCTTCCTCATGGTAGTGGGGGTGAAGAGTCCTAGCTGTGTCTGAGTACCTGCTGAGGAGTTCCTCAAATGAAACCCTTATTTCTTCAGACTTATGTAAACCCAGTTCAACTGGCCATCTTGATGATAGCTGCATGTCACAAAAGGCGACTACTGGTACCACAAATGTTCTGTTCGAGATCTCTTCATAGCATGACTCATGTGAAACACAAGGTTGTTTTTGTACCGCTGACATAGAGAACATCAAAAGCAAGTAAGTACTGATGGTGATGAGGTAGCTAGCATCCTCTAACTTTGCATCATGTTCCCATCATATGCTTGCTCCCGATGGTTTGTTTTAGATAGAAGCTCTTCACTAGATCTGGACAGTTGGATTTATTTGCTTTTACAGAGGGGATACACACGGCTCTGAGTGTAAGCAAACTTGTTTACAAACTAAAGGGATACAATAGTCTAATAAGATCACTACAACACTCTCTCTTCCCCCCACAACACAACACACCAGACAAACAGGGGTATTTTGGAAAATGCATGCAATCATTACGAGTACTTGCAATTTAAAGTTTGAATGAGAATGACAAAAAGCGCATTCTCAGTTTTGCTTAAAACTGATGTAGCCAAAAAGCACCTAAATGGAATAGAGTATTCCAATCAGACCACACAGAGAGAAGACACCCTGCAGCTTTGAAAACACACTGCAGGTGTGGCGTCCCTCCACCACCGACACCTGACTGGATCACACCAGACTCTTCCTAAGATACTTCTGAACTGGCTGATAATGATCGATGTTATAATACATGTCATGCAATGGTCAGTGACTGCATGCAATATTATTTTTGTACTACAAACTATGTCAACGCAGACATGCAAATACCCATGAATAGAGAGTTTATCTAACGCGTCTAAGCTGTAGACACTCACAATTGCAATCTCTACTCTAGAGGTTATGGACGTCCTGTACACCAAGTGAGTGTTTGTCATCTTTAGTGTATTATTCTACATTTAAAGCATAATGCATTTAGACTTTCTATTTTTTAAGTAGGAATTATGCTGTAACATCTAAATGGTTTTTATATTTGTTACGCTATCCTAGAAGGTCACACTACTTTTGGTACAACAACGTCACATATTATGTTTTCACATGTAAATACATATTTACACTTTTAACATTTAACACATTTGACGTTGACTATAGTAAATCTGAAACCAATCCAAGCAAAGCAAGAGCTTCTGGTACCTTTTCATGAGAAATGTATCCTACACCTTGTAAACTGAATCGCCTTATTACAGTTTGGCAGCCAATTCTTCGGACATCCAAGAGTTGAACACTCAACTACAATGCAGCCACCATTCCTAACAGCATGAACTTCATCCTCAATCACCACAGTGTTGAACCTCATCTGTGGTCTCTCCCCTCCATGTCTATGTCCTGCAGATGATTGCAAGGCAGGAGTGAGGCGTTGCCTCAGACTTCTTTGGCTTCAACCTGGCTCTGGACAGAGATCCATCTTCTGTCTGTTTAGTACACTGGCATGTAAGTGTGCAGAGCAAAGTAAAGCTTTGCAAATATCTTATGTTTTTTTCATCAGCTTTGTATACTTGTGGTGCGGCATGGTTTTCAGTGTTGTATCTCTGTGTAGAGCGTTACTAGCAGTGGTCCACCCTGTGGTGTTCCTCATGGTATAAGCTCCGGAGATACAAGAATGGTCTGTTTCTGCTGGCGTGGTCTGGGTCCTGCTGATTGTGGTCTTGCTTTGCTCGGTCAACATAGTGTTTATTAATTGTTTATATACTTTTACACTATATCTATATGCAGTAATACACTAATCCTCGTTTTCTGTAAATGTGTTCTGTTGCCTGTCTGTTCTAAGGGTTCTAAAAGTCCTGCGCCAGGTGATGGAGACAGAGAGCAAAAAGCACCAAATAACATAAAGATGAGGGGCTTCCGATATTCTGATTATGCTGTTACTATGGGAAGTTAAGTACACCTATCCCAGTTAGAATGTCGGTGTTTTTTATCGAGTTTTTTCTGTTGAAATGTACGTTAAAAATGTCTCCATTGCTTACATTCAATCGTAGTTATACACAGGATTGCACAGTCTATGATATACATCCTCAGGCTGGAAACTTCCATGCAGTATGTCTGGTGACAGAAAGTGTATACAAGTCCATAAGTTCAGAATGTGTTCACCAGTGTTGTATGTTTTCATCATTCACGCACACACCATTTTGCTAATATAGCATAATGAAGACAAGGATATATATCTTGCTGATGGAACAGCAACGTGCAATTGTATGGTAGATAATGACATGTAATGTAACATTTCCAATGTTAGTTGCTATTTATATGACTGAATAAACCTTGACTATAGGCACTAGAGAGAAGCAGTCTTTCCCTTGACATACACATGACTCTCTTCATATACTCTTAAACGGTGCCCCGACTAATGAACAACTAATCAAAAATAATATTTAATTTGTAGATCTGACTGAAACTTGTTTGTTTTTAATATGTATGTATTATACTGTGAAAAGTAAGCTTATCATGAATACCTAGCCCTACATATATCACCCTAACTTCAGAGAGCTTAGCAGAGAGAGAGCCTCCGCTCATACAGGTATGAATCCTAGACTGTTAGAATACACTCCAAGGACCGTGGTCTCCGACATGAATGAAACCGATTTGGCAAGTCCTCCGGCGCTCTAAGTGAATCATTGGAGGTTTCTCAGGGTATAGTGGGGTGGAAGCGTCCTAGCTGTGTGCTGAGTACTGATGATGGATGTTTTTTTTCCCTCAAATGAAACCCTTATTTCCTTCAGACTTGTGTCAACCCTGTTCAACTGGCCAGCTGATGATAGACTGCACATCACAAACTGTGGAAAAGGTGGCATGTTGAGCACGTACGGTACCACAATGTTCTGTGACGATAATCTCTTCATAGCATACGACTCATGTAACACATTGTTGTGTCTCTTAACCTGACATAAGACACTAAAACAAGGTGTATCTGATGAGTGATGAGTAGCTAATCATCCTCTAGAACTTTGCATCATGTTTCCATCCTAAGTGCTCTCAGATGGGTTTGGTTAGATAGAAGTCTTCCTAGATCTGGACAGTGAGGTATTTGTTTTTTAAAGATGGGAGTACAACATCTGAGTATAAGAAACTTGTTACCTAACGGGATCAATCCGACATGCAATACCCAGAATGAAGAGTTTATCTATGACATCCAGCTGTAGACACACTCACACTTCTATCTTTACTCTACCGTTATGGACTCCTCTTCACTAGGTAAGTGTTGGTCGTGTCATTAGTCTAGAAATAATTGTACGGAAGTTATTTAAAGTATATTTTCTAAATAGGAAGTCCCTGTATATATCTTGTTTTTTACATTTCTTTTGGGAGCTGAGTATTCAAAAACTGAAAGCTATCCTAAAAACTCTAATGTCCATAAATGTGATGTATATATGTTAATGTAAAGACACGATCTTTTACTTCTAAATAGTTGACCATGAGTATTAAAATCTGGAAACAATCTCTAAGCAGAAGTGTTTCTGTAACTTTTCATGAGAACAAAACGAGAATACCCTACACGTTGTAAAGGAGAAACGTGCATTGGCAGCACATTTTTGGAAAACCATAAATATGATTTATGCAGTTATATGTAAACTTATATTTTGTGATGTGAGTATTGCAAAACCATTACGCATCCTAACACAGTCTCACATTTGAGTAGGTGCTATATTTGAATGTGATGTGCAGACAATGCATTGTGACGTAAATCTAATGAACAGTGACTCCACACTATTATCAAAGTTAACATACTTGGTTACGTTTTTTGGATGAACAACGGCTTCATTCACAGTATAAACTGAATCACCTTATTTCATTTGGCAGAAAATGTTTCAACATCGCCGAGAGACGACGAACACTTCACTAAAAATGCTCCACCATTGTTATCAACCCTGACATCTTCCTCGTTACCACAGTGTTTGAACCGTCATCTTTGGTCTCCCTCAATGTCTATGGTCCGGCAGATGATTGCCAGGGCAGGAAGTGAGGCGTTGGCCTCAGACTTCTTTGGCTTCAACCTGGCTCTGACAGAGATCCTCTTCTGTCTGTTCAGTACACTGGGATTAATTGTGCAGAGCAACTTAAAGCTTTTCAAATATCTTATGTTTTTTTCATCAGGTTTTGTATACGTTGGTCGCCCATGGTTTCAGTGTTGTATCTGTGTAGAGCGTTACCTAGCAGTGGTCCACCCTGTGGTGTTCCTCAGGTATAAGCTCCTGAGATACAAGATGGTCTGTTCTGGCGTGGTCTGGGTCCTGGTGATTGGGTCTTGCTCGGTCAACATAGTGTTTATTAATTGTTTATACTTTTACACTATATATATATGTAGTAATATACTAATCCTCTTTTCTGTAAATGTGTTCTGTTGCCTGGCGGTTCTAAGGGTTCTTAAAAGTCCTGCTCCAGGTGATGGAGACAGAGAGAAAAAAGCAACAAATAGCATAAAGATGAGGGCTTTCCGGATTATTCTGATTATGCTGTTACTAATGGGAATTAATTACATCCCAGTTATAATGTCTGTGTTTTTTTATCTTGTTTTTTCTGTTGAAATGTACGTTAAAATGTTTTCCATTGCTTACAGTATCGTACTTATAACAGGGATTGCACAGTCTATGATATACATCCTCAGGGCTGGGAAACTTCAATGCAGTAAATGTCTGTGACAGAAAGTGTATACAATCCATAATGTCAGAATGTTCCCATTGTTGTATGTTTTCACCATTTTGCTAATTATAGCATAATGAAGACAATGATATTATTGTGATGAACACAAAGTGCAATTGTATGGTAGATAATGAAATGTAATGTAAACCATTTCCAATGTTAGTTGCTATTTTATATGACTGAATAAAACCTTGACTATAAGCACTAGAGAGAAGCATTCTTTCCCTTGACATAATCATGACTCTCATATACTCTTAAACGTTGCCCCGACTAATGAACAACTATCAAAAATAATATTTAATTTGGTATATCTGACTGAAACTTTTAATATGTATGTATTATACTGTGAAAAAGTAAGCTTATCATGAATAACCCAGCCCTACATATATTCATCCCTAAACTTCAGAGAGCTTGCAGAGAGAGACCTCCACTCATACAGGTATGACATCATAGACTGTTTAAATACACTTCAAGGAACGTGGTCCTCAAAGATGTAATGAAACAGATTTGGCAAGTTCTCTGTCGCTCTATGAATCAGTTGGAGGTTTCTCAGGGTAGTGGGGGTGGAAGAGGGGGGGTCCTAGCTGTGTGCTGAGTACCTGCTGAGGATGTTTTTTTTCCTCAAATAAAACCCTTATTTCCTTCAGACTTATGTAAACCCAAATCAACTGGCCATCTTGATGATAGGCTGCATGTCACAAAAGGCGACTACTGTACCACAAATGTTCTGTTCGAGATCTCTTCATAGCATGACTCATGTAAACACATTGTTGTTTGTTAACCCTGACATAAGACACTAAAACAAGGTTTATTACTGATGAGTGATGAGGTAGGCTAATCATCCTCTAACTTTGCATCATGTTTCCATCATATTGCTCCAGATGGGTTTGTTTAGATAGAAGTCTTCCTAGATCTGGACAGGTGATTTATTTGCTTTTAAAGAAGGGGATACAAACGTCTGAGTGTAAAGAAAGCTTGTTTACATAAAAGGGATAAATAGTCTAATAAGGATCACTACAACCCCTCCCCCCCCTTCCCCCCAACACAAACACACAAACAAAAGGGGTCTTTGGAAAATGCATCATTAAGAGTATCTTGCAATTTAAAAGTTTGAATTGAAGAATGACAAAAGCGCATTCTCAGTTTGCTTAAAACTGGATGTAGCCAAAAAGCACCTAAATGGAATAAGAATATTTCAATCAGACCAACACAGAGAAGACACTCTGCAGCTTTGAAAACACACTGCAGGCGTGGCTCCCTCCACCACCACCTGACTGGATCACACCAGACTCCTTCCTAAGATAACTTCTGAAACTGAGCTGATAATGATCGATGTTATAATAACATGTCATGCAAGGTCATGGACTGCATTTGTTTGCAATATTATTTTTGTACTACAAAATATGTCAAAGCAGACATGCAAATACCCATGAATGAAGAGTTTATCTAACGCGTCTAAGCTGTAGACACTCACAATTGCAATCTCTACTCTACAGTTATGGACTCCTGTACACCAGGTGAGTGTTTGTCATCTTTAGTGTATTTATTCTACATTTAAAACAATAATGCATTTAGAATTCTATTTTTTAAGTATGAATTATGCTGTAACATATAATGGTTTTATTTGTTAAGCTATCCTAAGAAGGTCACACTACATTTTGTACAAAAGTTAACATATTATGTTTTCATGTAAATACATATTTACACTTTTAACTTTAACACATTTTGACGTTGACTATTATTAAATCTGAAACCAATCCTAAAGCAAAGAGCTTCTGTACCTTTTCATGAAGAAATGTATCCTACACCTTGTAAACTGAATCGCCTTATTACATTTGGCAGCCAATTCTTCGGACATCCAAGAGTTGAACACTTCAACTACAAATGCATCCACCATTCCTAACAGCGATGACATCTTCCTCATCACCACAGTGTTGAACCTCATCTTTGGTCTCCCCTCCAATGTCTATGTCCTGCAGATGATTGCAAGGGCAGGAAGTGAGGCGTTGGCCTCAGACTTCTTTGTCTTCAACCTGGCTCTGACAGAGATCCTCTTCTGTCTGTTTAGTACACTGGCATTCATTGTGCAGAGCAACTTCAAGCTTTACATGTCTCTTTTGTTTTTTTCATCAGGCTTTGTATACTTTGGTCGGCCATGGTTTCAGTGTTGTATCTGTGTAGAGCGTTACCTAGCAGTGGTCCACCCTGTGGTGTTCCTCAGGTATAAGCTCCTGAGATACAAGATGGTCTGTTCTGGCGTGGTCTGGGTCCTGGTGATTGGGTCTTGCTCGGTCAACATAGTGTTTATTAATTGTTTATACTTTTACACTATATATATATGTAGTAATACACTAATCCTCTTTTCTGTAAATGTGTTCTGTTGCCTGGCTGTTCTAAGGGTTCTTAAAAGTCCTGCTCCAGGTGATGGAGACAGAGAGAAAAAAGCAACAAATAACATAAAGATGAGGGCTTTCCGGATTATTCTGATTATGCTGTTACTAATGGGAATTAATTACATCCCAGTTATAATGTCGGTGTTTTTTTATCTTGTTTTTTCTGTTGAAATGTACGTTAACATGTCTTCCATTGCTTACATTATCGTAGTTATAACAGGGATTGCACAGTCTATGATATACATCCTCAGGGCTGGGAAACTTCAATGCAGTAAATGTCTGTGACAGAAAGTGTATACAATCCATAATGTCAGAATGTTCCCATTGTTGTATGTTTTCACCATTTTGCTAATTATAGCATAATGAAGACAATGATATTATTGTGATGAACACAAAGTGCAATTGTATGGTAGATAATGAAATGTAATGTAAACCATTTCCAATGTTAGTTGCTATTTTAAATGACTGAATAAAACCTTGACTATAAGCACTAGAGAGAAGCATTCTTTCCCTTGACATAATCATGACTCTCATATACTCTTAAACGTTGCCCCGACTAATGAACAACTATCAAAAATAATATTTAATTTGGTAGATCTGACTGAAACTTTTAATATTGATGTATTATACTGTGAAAAAGTAAGCTTATCATGAATAACCCAGCCCTACATCAGAATCAGAATCAGAATCAGAATCAGAAAGGGATTTATTGGCCATGAAAGTTTGCACAGTCAAGGAATTTGCTTTGGCAGGAAGGTGCATACAATAAACATATAGTATCCTTAAATTTAAATATGTGGACTGTCTATACTAAATATCTATACTATATAACTATACTATCTATACTAAAGTGGAATTATATTTAAAATAAAATATACAATAAAATATAGTTGCCTAATTTACAATATAAAAATACAAAAAATACAAATATGACAAAAAATACAAATGTACAAGATGCAGTAATGACAAAAAATACAAATGTACAAGATGCAGTAAAGTCAGTGTGAACCCTTGGCCTTGTTGAAGAGGCCAACAGCAGAAGGGAAGAAACTGTTTTTGTGTCGAGAGGTGTTGGTCCTGATGGACCGCAGCCTTCTGCCGGAGGGGAGTGACTGAAACAGGGAGTGTCCAGGGTGGGAGGAGTCGGCCACAATCTTCCTCGCTCGCCTGAGGGTCCTCGAGGTGTTTAGGTCCTCGAGGGTAGGCAGATTGCAGCCAATCACCTTCTCCGCAGTGCGGATGATACGCTGCAGTCTGCTCTTGTCCTTGGCAGTGGCAGCAGCGTACCAGATGGTGATGGAGGAGGTGAGGATGGACTCAATGATGGCTGTGTAGAAGTGCACCATCATTGTCTTTGGCAGGTTGAATTTCTTCAGCTGCCGCAGGAAGTACATCCTCTGTTGTGCTTTCTTTGTGAGGGAGCTGATGTTCAGTTCCCACTTGAGGTCCTGGGAGAGGATAGTGCCCAGGAAGCGGAAGGACTCCACAGTGTTGACTGGGGAGTCACCCAGGGTGATGGGGGTGAGTGGGGCTGTATTCTTCCTGAAGTCCACAACCATCTCCACTGTCTTAAGAGCATTGAGCTCTAGGTTGTTCTGGCTGCACCAGGTCACCAGGTTGGCCGCTTCCCACCTATAATCAGACTCGTCTCCACCAGAGATGAGCCCAATAAGGGTGGTGTCGTCCGCAAACTTCAGGAGTTTGACGGATGGATGACTGGAGGTGCAACTGTTCGTGTACAGGGAGAAGAGCAGAGGAGAAAGGACGCAGCCCTGAGGAGATCCGGTGCTGATGGACCGGGAGTCAGAGACTTGTGTTCCCAGCTTAACGCACTGCTTCCTGTCAGACAGGAAGTCTGTGATCCACCAGCAGGTGGAATCAGGCACGTTCAGCTGGGAGAGCTTGTCCTGAAGCAGGGCGGGGATGATGGTGTTGAAGGCAGAGCTGAAGTCCACAAACAGGATCCTGGCGTAGGATGCTGGGGAGTCCAGGTGCTGTAGGGTGAAGTGGAGGGCCATGTTAACTGCATCGTCCACAGACCTGTTGGCTCTGTAGGCAAACTGCATGGGGTCCAGAAGGGGGTCTGTGATTGATTTGAGGTGTGCCAGCACTAGGCGCTCAAAAGACTTCATTACCACAGAGGTCAGGGCGACAGGTCTGTAGTCATTATGTCCAGTTGGCCTGGGCTTTTTGGGCACAGGGATGATGGTGGAGGCCTTGAGACAGGCTGGCACATGGCATGTCTCCAGGGAGGTGTTAAAGATGTAGGTGAACACCGGAGACAGCTGGTCAGCACAGTTCTTAAGGGTGGCAGGGGAGACAGCGTCCGGCCCAGCTGCTTTGCGTGGGTTCTGCCTCTTGAAAAGTCTGTTTACTTCACCTTCCTGAATGGAGAGTGACGTCACAGAGTTGGTGGGAAGGGGGGGGGAGGGAAGGGATAGTTCAGGGGATTCCAATTGTCTTTCAAAGCGACAGTAGAACTCGTTCAGGTCGTTGGCCAGGCGTGAGTCGTTAGTGGAGTGGGGGGCTCTGGGCTTGTAGTTGGTGATCTGCCTGAGCCCTCTCCAGACAGAAGCAGAGTCGTTAGCAGAGAACTGACGCTTCAGCCTCTCCGAGTACAGTCGTTTAGCCTCCCTCACAGCCTTGCTAAACCTGTTCTTCGACTCCTTGAATCTGTCCTTGTTCCCACTCCTAAAAGCGTCCTCTTTGTCCAGCCTCAGCCTTCTGAGTTTAGCTGTAAGCCAGGGTTTGTCGTTGTTGTAGCTCACCCTGGTGCGTGTTGGTATACAGCAGTCCTCACAGAAGCTGATGTATGACGTCACAGCCTCTGTGAGCTCATCCAAACTATTGGAGGCAGTCATGAACATATCCCAGTCAGTGCAGTCCAAGCACGCCCGCAGATCCTCCATAGCCTCACTGGTCCACTGTTTCGATGTCCTCACAACAGGCTTACAGCGCTTTAGCTTCTGCCTGTATGCAGGAATCAGGTGGACCATGACGTGGTCTGAGTGACCCAGTGCTGCACGGGGGACCGCATGGTATGCTTTACTGATTGTAGAGTAGCAGTGATCCAAAGTGTTCCCTTCTCTGGTAGGACATTTGATGAATTGTCTGTACTTGGGGAGTTCTTGAGTGAGATTGCCTTTGTTAAAGTCGCCTAGCACAATAACCAAGGAATCCGGATTTTCATGCTCCACACACAATATCTGGCTAGCGAGCACACGTTGAGCCTCATTGGCGCTAGCCTGAGGCGGCATGTAAACGCCGACCAGTATGAATGAAGCAAACTCACGTGGCGAGTAAAAAGGTTTACAGTTTATAAAAAATGATTCCAGATCAGGAGAACAGTGCTGCAGGATCACTGTCACATCTTCACACCAGCCACTGTTAATAAAAAAACAGATACCACCGCCTTTCGTTTTGCCAGAGAGCAGGGAGTCACGATCCGCTCTCAGCAGTTTGAAACCTGCTAGCTGTAGCGCAGAGTCCGGGATCAGTTCACTCAGCCATGTCTCCGTGAAGCACAGAACGGAAGATGAATGAAAGTCTCTGTTTTTCCACCCCAGTAGCTGAAGTTCGTCCAGTTTGTTGCTCAGCGAACGCACGTTGGAGAGAAATATCCCCGGTAACGCTGTGCGTGTTCCGCGCCTGCGGAGACGCACCAGGGCTCCGGCACGTTTACCTCTTCTACGACGCTTCGCTGCTAGCACAAAGCCGAGGGTGGCCTTGACTATAATTCCCACTAATTCTGCCGCTGGAAGCAGAAAAGTGGGAAATAAATCCGCAGGAGTTGTAGACCTAAAGTTTAGCAATGTTTCTCTTGTTAGAGAACCCCGGATATTTTGGCAGAACACTGAATTAACAGACAAAACAAGACAAAACACAGCGCACCGACCCACCGAGGCAGCCATCGTCGGCGCCATCTTGGCGCACATATATTCACCCCTAAACTTCAGAGAGCTTGCAGAGAGAGACCTCCACTCATACAGGTATGAAATCATAGACTGTTTAAATACACTTCAAGGAACGTGGTCCTCAAAGATGTAATGAAACAGATTTGGCAAGTTCTCCGTCGCTCTATGAATCAGTTGGAGGTTTCTCAGGGTAGTGGGGGGTGGAAGAGGGGGGGGTCCTAGCTGTGTGCTGAGTACCTGATGATGGATGTTTTTTTTCCTCAAATGAAACCCTTATTTCCTTCAGACTTATGTAAACCCTGTTCAACTGGCCAGCTTGATGATAGGCTGCACATCACAAAAGGTGGCATGTTGACACTACTGTACCACAAATGTTCTGTTCGAGAATCTCTTCATAGCATGACTCATGTAAACACATTGTTGTTTCTTAACCCTGACATAAGACACTAAAACAAGGTTTATACTGATGAGTGATGAGGTAGGCTAATCATCCTCTAACTTTGCATCATGTTTCCATCATATTGCTCCAGATGGGTTTGTTTAGATAGAAGTCTTCCTAGATCTGGACAGGTGATTTATTTGCTTTTAAAGAAGGGGATACAAACGTCTGAGTGTAAAGAAAGCTTGTTTACATAAAAGGGATAAATAGTCTAATAAGGATCACTACAACCCCTCCCCCCCCCTTCCCCCCAACACAAACACACAAACAAAAGGGGTATTTGGAAAATGCATCATTAAGAGTATCTTGCAATTTAAAAGTTTGAATTGAAGAATGACAAAAGCGCATTCTCAGTTTGCTTAAAACTGGATGTAGCCAAAAAGCACCTAAATGGAATAAGAATATTTCAATCAGACCAACACAGAGAAGACACTCTGCAGCTTTGAAAACACACTGCAGGTGTGGCTCCCTCCACCACCACCTGACTGGATCACACCAGACTCCTTCCTAAGATAACTTCTGAAACTGAGCTGATAATGATCGATGTTATAATAACATGTCATGCAAGGTCATGGACTGCATTTGTTTGCAATATTATTTTTGTACTACAAAATATGTCAAAGCAGACATGCAAATACCCATGAATGAAGAGTTTATCTAACGCGTCTAAGCTGTAGACACTCACAATTGCAATCTCTACTCTAGAGTTATGGACTCCTGTACACCAAGTGAGTGTTTGTCATCTTTAGTGTATTTATTCTACATTTAAAACAATAATGCATTTAGAATTCTATTTTTTAAGTATGAATTATACTGTAACATATAATGGTTTTATGTGTTAAGCTATCCTAAGAAGGTCACACTACATTTTGTACAAAAGTTAACATATTATGTTTTCATGTAAAGACATATTTACACTTTTAACTTTAACCCTCCTGTTATGTTCGTTTGTCAGGAACAGCAATGGTGTTCCCGGGTCAATTTGACCCGGGGCATGTTTAAATCTCCAAAAGATGTCCTAAACCAAAAAAAATCCTAACAAGCAGTGTGCACATGTCATTACCAACTCCATTACTAACTATTCTATCAATATTTAGTGCAATTTAGTGTTCCTTACCTCTAACAAGGAATGGTTCAATTAGGACAATTCACTTGTTTTTCATAAAAAAAATACATTTTCAAACTTTTTTTTTATGTTTCACCACTTTATCACTTTTGAAAGACCAACATATAAAACAATGGTTTTACACAACATTGAAACATAACATTTCACTTTTGTTTAACATAAATGCACTGTTTGTGAACCAGAAATGAACCAAATCGCAATACAATACAACAAACAAGCAATTGCAATATGAACGTGTGTGTGAGTGTGTGTGTGTGTGTGTCTGTGTGTGTGTGTCTGTACATCTACACAGCACACGAGTGACATGTCATCACACTGTGCTTTGTGCAAATGAATTTTGCACATTTCGCACAGGTCATGCTTGTCTTGACATTGTCAGATGGACTGCAGACCTGGCACCTCTTCCTCTTTCTTTTCCCCTCAGCAGCAACCTAGAAACAAGAGGACCATGATTACTATGGTTTCTTTTTGCTGATACCAAGACACACACACAACACACTCTCATACACTTATACACACACATGCATACACACACACACACACACACACACACACACACAATTACTTACCTCACGCAGTGGTGTAGTACTTCGTGCAGTCCTCTCCTGAATCTCCCTCACCGTGGCTGCAGCGGTTGGGGTCCTTGGCAGGTGCTGCCTCCGTTGAATGTGCGGTGTCACAAGCGCCTTCCCCAGCTCCTCGAGAAAGATGTGCCTCTTGTACAGCTTTGACACATTCCAGTCAGGAAAAATCTCAGTCCAGATGACAAATGCATTGTAGGCCGATACATCTATCATATTATAATAGATGACCAATGGCCAGCGCGCAGTCATTCGTTTGGTGCTGTAGGACCCTGTTACTTTGTCCAAGTTGTCTACCCCCCCTTTGGTGGCATTGTAATCAAGGATCATGCTTGGTTTCTGGTCCTCCCTTGTGCTGATTTCAGCATTGTTGTGCAGAGTGCTCATGAGCACAACATTTTTTCCCTTTTTGGGGCAGTAAGACACTAGGGCTGTGGTGTCTGTGAAGGCAAACATGGAAGACTGAGCGGCCCTGTTCTTGATTACCAGCAGCTCAGCAGGGAGTTCCACCCTGTTCTTTCGGACAGTTCCGACCATTGTGAGCTTTCTTTTTAGAAGCTCCTGACCCAAATTGTAGTTTGTGAAAAAATTGTCACAGGTTATGTTGTGCCCCCTGAGACCGTGTGCCATGTCGAGCACGACCCTTGAGCCCTGATTCTTCTCTGGGGCTCCTCCAACCGCCTTTCCAGTGTAAACCTGCATGTTCAATGCATAGCTGGTTTTTGCATCACATGCTGCCCAGATTTTTATCCCATATTTAGCTGGTTTGGAAGGCATGTATTGCCTAAATGGGCAGCGACCTCTGAATGCCACCAGCCTTTCATCCACTGTGATGTTAGGGCCTGGGTTATAGAGTAGTGGAAGTTGCTCTACCCACTTGTCCCACACTGTCCTAACAGCTGCCAGCTTGTCTCTTTCCCGTCTACCAGCCCTCGTCTCTCGATTATCAAATCTGATTACTCTGGAGAAAATGTGAAAAGTCTCCAGAGACATTGTGGCTCGAAATATAGCCCTGCCTGTCTCTGCACCCCACAGACTGGCTGTCGATTCATCCTTGGACTTATAGACCCCAGCCAGGATGAGGAGCCCCAAATATGCATCTAAATGTGTTTTGTCCAGCTCCTTCCACTTCTCCCCAAAAACACGCCTCTCTTCTAGATTAGTCATTTCCAGAATGATTTTCTGGATTGAATTTGGCATGACCAGCTCAAAAGCTGACTTGATTTCAGTCACACGCGTCACTGCCATCCTAGTGGGCCCTGGCACTGTCTTTATTATGTTTTCTGCAGACATTCTCGTCTGACGTATATTTGGGGATGAAGACCACTGTATTTCACCGTTTTTTGACATGAATGTCTTGCTTGGAGGAATGGGAATAGCAATTCCCTCATCTGGTTCAAAATCAGAATCATTCGAATCTGAATTTAGCTCTAGATCGTCTTCGTCTTCAGACACTTCCTCCTCTATTTCACTGTCATGATCAATGACGAAGTCCCGAGCCTGCTGGACTGTCATCCATCTGTTTCTGCTGCTCATTTTGTAAAGGTCTATCTGCCTGACAGAGTGTAATGTTGGTAAGAATCCCATGCAGATAATATTTGATATGTTTTGCCCCTCCCCTGTTGAGTGTCCACTGAATGTGGGTGGAGTTTTCCCGCGAGAACAGAGAACATAAATGGTGAGTGACGCGTGGTGTGTGGCGCGTGTGTGTGTGTGCATGTGTGCGCGCGCGTGTGTGCGTGTGTGTGCGTGTGTGTGTGTGTGTGTGTGTGTGTGTTTTGGGTGAAATATGTCTCACAGTTGTAAATAAATAAATAGTCTGACAGTTCTGACACCCTTTTACCTCCAGTTTTACTGCCGGGTCAAATTGACCCGAACAGTATCTATGTGATATAAACATGCAGGGGGGTGGTTGCAAATATGTGAGATGAATTATTTTCATAGTATATGTTGATTACCCTAATTAAGGCAAGCAGAAGAAGTTTCATACTGAAAAAATACTTTTAACTATTTTTCCTAGATCTTCAAACTTTGAAACGGGTCAATTTGACCCGGAACATAACAGGAGGGT